>JBBBDQ010002045.1:747500-770000 GCA_037127315.1 Ascarosepion bandense
GTCCTGCTATTTAATCGATAATTGTGTAACACCATATTTGGTACCACAAAGAAAAGGGCGAAGGGAATGAAAGAGGAGAAGGTAAAGAGATAATAATTGATTTTTTTCTTTCTTCTCCGGCCGACAGAGCTAGGCGAAGGATATGTTTAATCCACAGAAGTGAAATACACAATTTTTTTTATGGCATTTGCATGCTGTCAAAGATTTTATATCGTAAAAGTCAGAAATCTATTTTCACTAAAATTGAGTTTCCCCGTTATTGACAAATTTAATGACCATTAATAGGTGCATGGTGGATTCTATGACCCTTCTGACAGCCGCATTTTGCTGAGAAAGTGATAAAGTTCTCGGAAATAAAGTCTTCTGGTCCTTTGTGAAATTTTACGACACTGTGAATTAAAGGAGAAATATTTGTTTTTCTTTTCGATTAAAGTAGATAATTTATTATAACGATGGAAATGAGAAAAACACAAATGCGAAACGACCAAACACACCGCAAGCAGCAAAACGAAGGAACGATAATTTAAATTAGCTTGTAATTATTGTAAGATAATAACAATTTAGTGATACAAGTTTAAATAATTAACCTATAGGTGGGGTAGAATTGGTGGTTTCATAGCTTTCCCAATGGTATTTGTGCGTAAAGGAATCCACCCGGAAATTGAACTCGGCTCTCCGATTAGCAATTTCGTGTCATTATCCATTACACCATCCGCATATTCAAGCTTACGGCACCTGATATTCCCAAGAGATTATTCATCTCAGTATTGACCAGACTTGACGTTGCTTAACTTTAGTGATCGTACGAGAACCACTGCTTCAAAGCGGTGTGACCCAGGGTAAAAAAAGTGGCCGATAAAGAGACAAACATTCTTCTTCTTTTATGTGCCCTTTTCTTTCAAGACCTAGGCGATCATGTCTTTCCTCATCTCCCTATACCTGGTGGCTGTTAGCACGCTTTCTCCTGTTACACCATGCAATCCTCGTTCCGTAATCCACCTGATCAGGTCCTTCAAATAGGTTATCCGCTGCTTTCCCCTGTCTCTTTTCCCCTCTATCTGGCCTGTTAGTAACAAGGTTCTCCAAGCTCTCCTTCCTCATTGCATGCCTCAGAAACTTTAGCTGTCTCTTCCTGATGCTAAATATTAATTTTCTTTTTGATTCCATCCTTTCCAAAACCTCATCATTGCTCACAAGCTCGATCCATGATATCCGCAGGATCCTTCCGTAGAACCACATTTCAGTTGCTTCAAGATTTTCTTTCATCTTCGATGATATTGTCCGGCATTCACTGCCGTATTGAAGAATCGACGTCACATATTAATCCAGTACTCTCTTCTTTTTTTCTAACGAAATTGTATTGTTTAGATCAAAAAGAAAAAAAAAGTTGAAGAGAACCGTAGTTGTTCACATTCTGAATGGACACAGCACATAAAAGTAGAATATATTTTGGTTGTTTTCTAGATCGTAAATACCACAAATTAATTCTACTTCCAGTAACCGCCGATTATTTTGTAAAAAGTATTTGACATTATCAGTCTCATCATTTTACTTTAAAGTAAATTCATTATCTTAATTGTGCTCTTTGCTAACCTTTTGTTACCTCAGAAAACCTCAGAGCTCAAACACACACAGCCTCTGTTACAACCTCATGCTATGTGTGTATTAACAGAAAAGAATAAGTCTACTGGCATTTAAATGTGATCCTATTGTCTATCATCTATTGCCATATTGAAGAACTGACTTCTCGTAGCAATCCCGTACTCTATTCTTTGTTTCTAGCGAAATTTTCCTGTCTCTTAATACTCTACTCAGCTTCTTGAAAGCGTTCTTTTACCATGCCAATTCGCCTTCGGATCTCTATGTTGCACTTTCTGTTTTCTGTTAGAGCACTTCCTAGGTATTTAAATTTTTTACCTGCCTGATTTTAGTATCACCCACCTGTATTTGGCATTTTTTTTTTTTTTGCTGATGACCATGCATTTCGTTTTCTTGCAGTTTATGTGTAGTCCTTTTTGGTCACTCTCTTCATCTACCTTCTTTAGAAGGTCTTGTAGTTTCCTTTCTGTGTCTGCAATCAGCACTGTATCATCTGCATACCTCAGAACTCAAACACACACAGCCTCTGTTACAACCTCATGCTATGTGTGTATTAACATAAAAGAATAAGTTTACTAGCATTTAAATGTAATCCTAGCATGACCACACGTTTAGAAGCATTCAATTATAATAGCATATATTCAATTTTCGGCATTATATATTCAAATAGAAAGTAATATTGAAATATGTATGAACTATATATACTTTTAAATGTTCTATTAATGTATTGTTTATTTTTAGAGGCTTTATTATAAGATTTATTTTCAGTAAAGAATAATAAAATAAAAAACTTTCCATATCACGCAAGTTATCATAGAACAATAAAAATATTTATCGATTCCAGGTCTGGGTTGCAACTTAATTCCTATATTATATGATGTAGGAGTCAGTTTATTAAATTGACTATATTTTATTTATTTATTTTTTTTTTGTCATATAACCATTTGGTTTAAAGTTTGTATTTTGGTGATTCCAGAAATTTTGAAAATTTTCCAGCATACTTCAGTTGAATTTTTACTTTCGAAAATTAAATTTATGAGGCCTTCAGTACGAGAAGGTACATTCTGCCGTGTACATGAAAATTAAATTTATGAGGCCTTCAGTACGAGAAGGTACATTCTGCCTTGTACATGAAAATTAAATTCATGAGGCCTTCAGTACAAGAAGGTACATTCTGCCAGTACATGAAAACCAAAATTATGAGGTTTCAAGTACAAGAAGGTACATTCTGCCTTGTACATGAAAATTAAATTCATGAGGCCTTCAGTACAAGAAGGTACATTCTGCCTTGTACATGAAATTAAATTTATGAGGCCCTTGGACCAAGAAGGTTAACATTCTGCCTTTAAAAAGACTTTATGAAGGCCTTCAAGGTACAAGAAGGTAATTCTGCCTTGTACATGAAAATTAAATTTATGAGGCCTTCAGTACAAGAAGGTACATTCTGCCTTGTACATGAAAATTAAATTTATAGAGGCCTTCAGTACAAGAAGGTACATTCTGCCTTGTACATGAAAATTAAATTTATGAGGCCTTCAGTACAAGAAGGTACATTCTGCCTTGTACATGAAAATTAAATTTATGAGGCCTTCAGTACAAGAAGGTACATTCTGCCTTGTACATGAAAATTAAATTTATGAGGGCCTTCAGTACAAGAAGGTACATTCTGCCTTGTACATGAAAATTAAATTTATGAGGCCTTCAGTACAAGAAGGTACATTCTGCCTTGTACATGAAAATTAAATTTATGAGGCCTTCAGTACAAGAAGGTACATCCTTGCTGTATTCATGAATTATTGTAGCTGACCTTGTAAGAAGGTACATTCTGCCTTGTACATGAAAATTAAATTTATGAGGCCTTCAGTACAAGAAGGTACTTTCTGCCTTGTACATGAAAATCAGTTAAGCGTAAGTGTAAGTGTTTGTATGTTAAAGTAGATGCGTTTATCTTTGTTTGAAAAAATTAAATGGTTTATCTCTAATAGATTAAAAGTTATGGCATTTTGTATATTGATAAAATTTAAGTCCGATTTTTCTTTTTTTTTATTTTGCGGCGGAAAGTACCTTCTAATTCCAAACGACTCAGTTTATATATACGAAAGAAAAAAGTTTGAACTGACGCCAGGAAGATATCAGTTAATTCAAGAATTTTAATCAATCATGAAAAGCGATGCTTATGAGAACGACGTCTCTAAGAAGCAACAGAAGCATTTATATATATATATATATATATATATATATATATATATATATAATCATTTCACTTCAAACATAGCAGAACTTTCACTCGTGCGCAGGGGCTACAGCGAGAGAAAAACGATACAAAGGATACCGAAGAGAGGATGGGAAGTTGATGCAATTTGGGAAGGTGGCAAGCAGGTACAAAAATTTAAATACCTGGGAAGGGTTTTAACACAAGATGGAAAGTGCGGCACAAAGATCCGAAGGCGAATTGGCATGACGTTCCAGAAGCTGAGTAAAGTATTAAGAGACAGGAAACTTTCACTAGAAACAAAGAAGAGAGTACTAGATTGCTATATGATGTCAGTTCTTCAATATGGCAGTAAATGCTGGACAATCCCATCAAAGATGAAGGAAAAAACTTAAAGCAATTGAAATGCAGTGCTACAGAAGAATGCTGCGGATATCGTCAACCGAGCATGTGAGCAATGATGTAGGCTTTGGAAAGGATGGAAACAAAAAGGAAATTAATATTGAGCATCAGGTAGGGACAACTGGGACATTCCTGGGACATGCAATGAGAAATGAGGGCTTGGAGAACCTGATACTATCAGGTCAGATAGAGAGAAAAAGAGAGAGAGGAAAGCAGCGGATAACATATTTGAAGGGCCTGAGCAGGTGGATGACAGAACGTGGGTTGCGTTGTGTTACAGGAGAAGGTGTGCTCAGAGCCACCAGGAATAGGGAGACGTGGCAGGCCATGATCACCTGTGTCATGAAAGGACAAGGCAGAAAAGAAGAAGCAGCTTGGGATTTAGGGAGGTCGAAGATAACAAGTGACATTGAATTTAGACTTTTGGAGATAGTAGCTATCAGTGAAGCAAGTAAAAAAAAGCTCCTATTGGGAAGTGCGAGAAAAGAAACTTTTGAGTAGAAATGGCGGTTACATTTGAATATTTTGACGGTAAAAGGGTGGGACCTTGATGCCAGTCCAGTAGCATGAAAAAATTCGTGTGATCGGGGCACCAGGGAAAGAAGTTCATCAGTGCAAGCCATGAAAATATTTTTAGAAAAAACAGAGGGAAGCCACATCCTATCAGTGAGAAAGGTGCTGAAGACAAATTTACATTGCAAATCCTTCTTTGGAGTTTGTCGTGAACCTCAAGATGAATAGCGGAAAACCCCGACCAGATATGGCAAAAGTATTCAATGAACGAGCAAATGGTAGATTTATAAATGTGCAAGAGGTATTGCGACGAGAAAAAAGAGTGACCAAACCTTCCTAGCATTAGATGCAGTTATGGATTCGATGTAGTCGTTGCATTTGAGGTTGGTTGAGAGAGTGAGGCCAATGAGGCGCAGTCTGTTGTTTTCTTGGAGATAAGTAATCTTATATTACTGATAAATCCAACAGATGAACATCTGATTAAGATTACAGAATGTCAACGAACCCATATTAACTTACAAAATTATAACATTTATGCCGTCATTTGATATATAATTGTTTTATAATTATAAATTAGGTAGAAGGAAAAAAATGAATGCAATATGAAATTTCATATAGCTCGTTAGTTTAACACAAATCTATTCCAGGTACTGTTATTTTCGGAGCCATTGAAGATTTAATTTTCAACAGATTTTATAAGTATTTTTCTGTGGTAAACTTTAACCGAATTCAATTTATTCCAAGTAGACAAGAAGTACGCTTCTTAAAAAATACACCTATGAGGATATTGCTGATTGAAAAAATATTCAGCTTGGGTATAGTTGGTTGAATAGAGACTTGTCTGTACTTTCATTTTCGAATATACGGTCTCAGTTAGAAGAAATCTGATCGATCACCATAAAATGATCTTATTTACAGTCCATTGTGAGAAAATGCTTTTTCTCTTTTTGCAACAAGGTCAGACGAGTATTTTCTCTATTATTCCTACGTTGAATAGTTCGTTGTATGTAGCATTGCAAATGTTACAGAGTCATATTCAACGCATTTAACAGCTTTCAACTCTTCAACTATTTCATAGATTTTTTTCCAGCCACATCTAAATGAACAAATTCATAGATTTTGGCCATGGTATCTTTTTCCTAAATTAGTTTGTGTTTTCGCTTTGCGTTTTATTATATATTGTTTTCATTTTTCTCTCAGCGTTACCCCGAAAGGAAATTAAAAATGACATTCACAAAATATTAAAAAGAAAAATTATCACACCAACAGGAGAAATGAACTGAAAGTCTTTAAAAAGAGAAGTAAAAGCTAGCAGGAAAGTAATTTGGAGACTGTGTCATAAAAACATTGGCAGGGAACCTACTTTGACGAGTTGGCTGTCAAGATAATCTTACGTACTGATATGTTTGTGTCTCAACGTTGATTCTCAATAGTGTATTATTATCGTCTCCTTGTGTCAAACTACGCTTGTTAGCAGTCTAGATTAATAGATTAATAGATTAGTGCACAATCAGTAGTGCAAGCTGACTCTTAATTCGGAAGAAAGAAACATATATCTATTCTGCAGAATGCATTACTTCTGTAGGGTTTCATACATTGACACCCCCCCCCCCCCACACACACACACGCGCGCATGGTCACTCGGTTTTCCACGTGATGACTGGTTCTCGCCAAAAACGATGCTAATAAAAACGGAAAACATCACGTGGTACACTAGTTAGGATTTCGTCCTGAGACAAGAGCAATGTCTTCCTAACTCACACAAACACACGCGCACTAATTGCGTGTAGCAATTAGTGGCGCAAAATTTCTTTTACTTTACTTCTCCGACATTAACACTATGCACATTAACTTTCATTCAAACAGGACTTTACATAAAATAACTTCCTACACATAATTCCACAATTTTTCCAACTTTCGTCAGTAGAAATCCACCGACTGCTACATTCGCATGTAAGTGTCTCTCTCTCTACTCAACGCACTCACAGACACAGAACTTTGTCTTCTGTCTGACTTTCTTCATCAAGGATTTGAACTTTGAACTCTTTACGGTAATCTTAACAATTGTTACAAACCTTTCTTTCAGCTAGAGTAAAAACTTCATACATCTTATTTTGTTTCTACGAACAGACGAAGGGGAATGACTCTTTCCTTTTCACTTTCTCATGCATGCTTTCTCAACCCCATGTAACCTTTGTCAATACATTGTTTTTCTGGTTACTTTCGCCTTTTTGTTCTTTCTTAAATCCTGCTTTAAGATATGACCAAGGTTGCGTCGAGTCGACTCATAAATCTAAATTAGTAAGTGGACCCTTCGTCCACTACACTTCTAATGTTTAGGAAAACACAGGGACATTTTAATAGGGAGTAAAACCCATACAGAAAATAGACAAATAATAAAAATCATTAAGATGTTCAAATGCCTTAGGTACACTCTTAAACTTTCTACTAATCTTTCCTGGATCCTTTTGAATCGGGAAATACGTGAAATATCTACAGACAAAACATTTGCTTCGTATTTTCAGTGCAGCCTGGTCGAATATACGTAAAAAGTAACTCAAATGAATTTAATGACTAAAATAGAAAAAAACAAAAATAATAATAATAGAATTCTGGAGCTTGCAACAGTTTATAAGCTCTATTATAATAAACAAACTGAAGCCTGAAAGAATCTTTGTATAGATACTTATTAATTTCGTAATAAAAATCTATCGTAAATAATCAGGCCAGTAGATATAAATATATATTACTGTTTAGTTAAAAACAGTATTGATAAAAAAAAAAATGTTCAAACAAATCATTTCAAATTGTCGGTTGTTTATAACCAAGTTTCGTTAATCTTCGTTGATTTCCGTAACATGTTTACATTTGTTGACATTATTTCAGAGCAGATATGGTTATTGCGATTAATCGAAAATAGTGTCATATTGGCTTGAGTAAAACCTTGTTTAGACTAATGGTCATTTGTGATCGAGAGGTCTAAGACGTGCCAGATCACATGATAGCTTCCCCTATGTGGATAGAGGTCGCAGGTTCAAATCCTGCCGGATGACACACATTTTCGTAATAAAAAATTATCGTAAATAATCAGGCCAGTAGATATAAATATATAATACTGTTTAATTAAAAACAGAATATCTACTTAAATATGAGTATCGATAAAAAAAAAATAATGCTTAAACAAATCATTTCTTACTTATCTATGTATAAAATTCTGTGACTTCGTTTAGTCCGTCCGTTACACCCTCTAAAATATCGCCATACGTTAACAGATCGATAGGAATATCATTATTTATTGCTCGTGGCTAACAATTATTCTTTAGTTTTGACTCGAATTTACTTTCATCTTATTCTTTTAAATTACTTTCTGTTAAGCACAGCCAACGCAGGGCGCCATACCAACGGCAGTGAGTTGACAGCGCGTATGAGAAAGATATTCTCTCAGTGTGATTTGAACACACGTCTCTTTTGCTTCAGGGAAAACTCGTAAAAACCCAGCCACTTTGAGAATTTGACGACGTTGCGGGGAAAATCTAATTCTTCGCATGCCATTCTATACTGCCCGACCCCTTGCAGCTTCATATTTGTTTTTTTAATCGCACTAAAAGTAACAGCGGAAACTACATTATTACTACTTGTTTTTAGATAAAGCGTTGTCAACCACTATTCGTATTTACTTAATTCTAGTTGCTTATTTTATCGCAACTTTATTCATTGGGCGTGTGGGTAGTATAAAGCGTACAAAGAATAGAGTTAGCGATCCGAGTTCAAATTCCAGCTGAGTTTGTTTTATTCACTTCGGACTATGGATTTTGAGTAAGGCATGGGTACATTTCTTCTCCCACCCTTCATACATTTTAAATAGCAAAGTAGCTATTTAGACTCGGGTAACAAACAGTCTAGAATAGTGATCTTTAAACACCGTACCACAGCACTCTAGTGGGCTGCGTGATCCTCTTAAGTTTGTTGCGAAATATTCTCAGGTCATATATAAATAAGCTGCTGAAATAGTTGAATGGAAACATTCAAATAAAGTAACTTCACATTTGTGTGTATATATTTTTCAAAATCTATGTTTTTATTTTATAACATTTATATGTATAGATTTGAAACATTTTGTTAAGTGTGTCGTGATATTTTCATTTTCTTCTAGGTGTTGTTTAAAAAGATGAAGAAACACTGGTCTAGAAAAGAGCAATACTGAATTCAAAACTGTGACGAAAGCAAGGAGAAACACCACAATATTTCCTCAAAAACCATGGCAGTTGATTACAAACAAAAGGAATCTGGGGAGTGCGTTGACTACGTTCTAATCTCAATGAATATATTATTAATGAAACAGAACAACTCAGATCTTCAATTCTACAACTAATTGAAACTAAATTAAATCGACCTCCAGCTATACTGTAAATTGTGGAGTAGATTGGAATCTTTAGGTTTGAGTGCCAGCCAAGTTTTGGAGAAAAACAGCTCTGAATTCAAACTTCGAAAGTCGGAAACCGTAAACCACTACATTATCCTTCCTAACAAGATATAGCAATTCACAGATACAAAAAGAAAAGAAACCTGTGTGGACAGTAATGGCCGCGTATATTATGAAAGTGCATATTATTTAAAAATGATAAATTAATCACTTATATTTATAGGTACACATATGAAGATGGAAATGAAATTCAATCAATTATCTTTCACTGAAACTGAAAAAATTAAACTATGCTTGAAACATTGATTTAAACGAACATGTTTAGTAAATATACGGAAACTCCATTTAAAACTTAAGAAATACAAATTATAATGAAACTTTAAAGCCTCATTATAATTTTATGCAAATTATTGAGTTTAATAGTTTGTATGACAATCAAGGTTTCCCCAGTTAAAACTGCTACCATTCTTATGAAAAAAATGAAAGCAAAATTTTTCCTCATGTTTTTAAACTGTGAGACTGTTCAAATGCACGAGAATTCCGTAGATGGGGTTGGCGATCTCTAAATACTCGCTATCATCTGATAACCCAAGACGATCACTAGAAATCTAGTTTCAATTTGCAAATGCATAATAATAATTATAGGGTTTTAGCTGAGACATGTGGGTTGTATAGAAACTCCAAATTATTGCAAACAGGAAGAAGATAGGAACTTAATTCAATTGATCACAGAACCAGAAGATTAATGGCTACACACCTAATATATGATACTGGTTTGACGCTTTCACACTATTTCATTACAGCAGAATATTTTGTTTTGTCTGACAGCATAATTAATGAACATGTATGGATAACAGCTGATGAACATACAATATTTGTTGCTTATTTCAATTTAATCCTATAGTTTAATTAGATGAGTGACAAAATCATATCGTTTGCTGTATCAGATAAACTTCAATCTGCATTATTAAAAAATGACAGGTTATTCATTTGCCTTGCATTATTTTATCTCAAATTTAAGTCAACAAAGTAATTGCAGTAAGGGAATAGTAAAATTTGAGCAGTTAAGTAAAATTTCTTTCTTTTATTTTCGTTTCATTTCTCAGGGAAACCATACAGAAAGTATGCTTCTAGTGGTATTTTGTGGAAAAAATCCGCTATCTGGTAAAATTACATCTGTCTCAGATTATGTCTTTCGATTGAAATACGGTTTTTCTTTCTCGCATTTTCTCCAGTCATAATATACAGTTTCACTCTTAACATGGCTCTTTGCCTGGAAGATCTTTTGGGAATCAACTTCATTCAAGCCTCAAATACTTACGGTCCATAGCTAAAGATGCTAGGAAAATTGTCGATACCTTTTACTACTCGTAGTGATAAACGTTTGGGCGATCATTTCTCTTTGGATTTATGACTCGCTAGGCAGAAGATTTTCCTGGAGTAGGTTGCCGTTTCTTTCTGCTCTAGTCTCTCACCACTCTATCGCTCTTCTCATGGGGAACTATTTTCAGTGAACTACATTTCTTTATTTTGCTAGTCAAGACCTTCAGAGCTAGGACACACCATGTCACGTACACAGTGTTAACTCATCCTAATTTCCTTTGTTTTCCGTTGGTGAGGAGGAAATTACACACCGAAATTTTTTTCACCACTGTATTTTAAAACGGAGATTATGCTTCCACGATCACTACTACCTTAACCTCTTCACGTCTATGGTCAACCGCTATCTATCCTACATATTTTTTTTTAATCGTTTCACCCCAAGCAAGGCATTCCAATGCTACTATTGCGCTTGGGGCTACATAGGGGAAGGTAAATAGAAAGAGGTTAGATATAGGAAATGTCAGAAGGGGGTGATAGGTAGTTGGGAGGATGGGAAGAGTGTTTGAAAGAATGGAAGCGAGTTATTGTGTTAGGAGGTGTCTATTGACCTTACACTTAAACTCCTGGAGATTGTAGCCGTCGGGGAAGCAGTCATGAGGAAGGGAATTCCAGAGTTGGGAAGTACGAGAAAAGAAACTGTTGGAGTAATATCCTCATAATATTAAACTTTTGCTCCCCCCACTTATAACATCCTCTTCTAGTAACTCCCTCCTTCGAGTGGCTCTTGTGTCTGATAGAAAATAGTAAAAAGCTCAGGATGGTTGATGAGAAAATCAGTTTTAGAAAGCTTGTTTCATTGGATGATCTCATGGAATTAAATGACTCGTATTCTAGAAATTTCTGTTGCATATCTTTTTGAATATATTTACTTCGATCTGATAATGTGTATGTCGGTTTGGAAATAGAATGCTCATAAAGAAAGGAGGAGAAAAATGTATTATTGTCGAAATTAAAATGGAAATATACACGCATGATTGTAGAGAATATAATCCTAACTGAGTGAGAGTTTTTAACGTCAGAAGTAAAAGATAAACAAACGTTGTAACAGCGAATAAAATAAACCTTCCTTGAAGGGGGGGGTTGACACTAAAGAAAAAGGAAATGACATTGCTGTGGTTATGCAGAATTTAACTAAAAAGAAAAAACTGGTTCTTTTATTATTGCATTTCAGAATCAATTATGTCAGAAAAAACAAAAAAACAAGAACAAAATACAGAAAACAGTAAATTTCGCTTTTACAAAAGTGCGACTAGCATTGTAAGGGAATAAAGCACACAGAAACAAATCTAAAATATCAAATGTCAATAAGATGGAAAAAAGACTGATAAAAATGAAACAAATACCAGGACCTTGTCAGTGAACCAAAGAAGCTGTGAAATGAAAAGATTAGTGTACAGAATCTTGTGCCATGAAAAATTACACGAGTGGCGAGATTATTGTAATATTATAGCAGTGACCGATTTGGCAAGAAAACTCAGAAGCATTTTGGAGATTTTGGAGGGACTTGCTATCGCCCATAATTCAATGAAACCCTCCATACACCCGTTTTTAAGATGTAAATGCATAAATTAGCAACCGAAAAAAAGGATTTAAATTACCAAAATAAAAGCATCCGGCCAGTGAGTTAAAAAGACATTAGAAATTGAGATATTGGAAGCAGACATTTTTTAAATCATTTCACCCCAAGCAAGGGAGTTTTACTGCCACTAGGTGTGCAGGGGGTTACATTCGAGAAGAGTGAAGAGAAAGCGGACTAACTTATAGGGGGTGTTAGAGAATGGGTATGAGAAAGATGAGAATATCGTTGTGAAGAGAGCTGATGAGAGTAGAGTGAACGGAGAAAAAAACAAGAGGGGAAGGAAGCGAGTCAGAGAGATAGAAAATGGCAATTGATCTTACATTTAAATTCCTGGAGATTGTAGCTGTCGGAGATCCAAGTATAAGCAAGAGAATTCCACAGGCGGAAAGTGCGAGAAAAGAAGCTATGGGAGTAGAAGTTGAGGCTACATTTGATTGGTTTCACAGTAAAAGATGGGACTTAGTTGCTAGTCTAATAACTCGAGTAAATTCAAGCAGAGGGACCACCAGTGAGCGAAGCTCGTCGGAGAAGAAGCCGTGAAAGTATTTGTAGAAGAGACAGAGGGAAGCCATATTACGCCGGTGAGAAAGTGGTTGCAGCTGAGCTACCAAGTCGGGATCGATCACATTACAGATTCTCCGTTGGATTTTGTCAAAAGCCCCAAGATGGATAGCAGGGGCACCTAACCAGATCTGACAGCAGTATTCAATACACGGGCGGATGGTAGGTTTATATATGTGCAGGATGGATTCAAACAGGAAAAACTTCCTGGCGCTACACAGTGAACCGACCTTTCTAGCAGCAGATTTAGCTATGAATTCGATGTAGTCATTTCACTTGAGGTCTGCTTAGAGAGTTAGGCAGAGGAGGCGCAGTGTTTTGCTTTTAGAGAGAGTAGCCTGATCCATGCTCATGGGGGGAGGGGCTAGAAATAAAAGTGAAGAGTAACAAAGAATACATGCCAAAACAAGGAAAACAACATATACTATAAGAAAGCATGCATACACGGTCAATGGCTAAACTAAGAGGTTCTAAAACGATCTTCAATTAGGCAGTAAATGTATCAAAGAATGAACATAAAAAGGGAAGAAGAATATCAACGTTTATCAACGGACAAGAAAAGAAAGTATTGAATGATTGATTTAAATGTTTACTGAAACTAACGAAAAAACAACCTATCAGCTCTCAAAACCAGAATCTAAAATGAAAAGGAAAGAAAGTATCCCTGCAGAGAGAACATATGGTGAGAGAAATGAACCCAGCAGCTAAAGATACATAGTGTATACAATGAGTTCGAATGTAAGTCCCCTTATTTACTATGATTGCCCAAGACGGAAAAAGGCCAATTTTCCCTTTTGCGACAATAGATATTGAATATTCCCACCATTAACTCATTTGTTTTTCAATGTTAATCTATAATATCTGATCGGTAGGCTGGCAAAACGATTTATGATATGAAATTGCGTATGTAGCATAACTTTTTCAATTAATTTACCATTAGAAACATATTGCGCCTTGGATTCTAACGTTGATCAGTCAGTCAGTTAAGTGTCATACGTGATACACGCTTTGGGCAATCATGTCTCAAAAGAGACATGATTGACTGGGCAGAAGATTATCAATGCTACTCACTCATAAAATCTCATTTGCTTTTTCCAAGAATATTTCAGGAAATGTTTAAATGACTTGAAACTGTATATAACGAAACTATTCAGCTCTTTATTCTGCCTACAATATGCAGGTAGCGTAACGTGTTTGGGCACGGAAAATGGAATCGGTTAACCGATTTTGAATTCCGACCTAATTTATTGCGTTCAATTATTTACTAATGCTCTTTAAAAGGGGCTGAGTTTGTATCTTCTACCCTAATACATATGTTAAATAGCAGGTGTAAACCCAGTTTGGAGAAAAGGACAGAAGTTGGGTGTTAGTTAATCTAAGAGAAGGAATAATCAAACAGCTGAGTAGGCAATGACATACTACTATAATGTATTTTCTAATCAGGCAGGACAATTTGTAGATAAAGAAAAGGAACATTTGCAGAACCATGATCTTCTATGTCCTAAAACTTCATGTTAGTAACATATATATATATAATTATTTAACTTTTGGTCATAATTAAATTAGACCAGTATACTGTTGTATCAATTTAATTATGAGCGTAATAACTTGTTTACAAATAAATATATATATATTTTTTTTTTCTTTTTTTTATAAGCGTTTCACCCCGAGCAAGGCATGTCACTGCCACTACTGCGCAGGGGGATACATAGAGTGGAGAAAGGATGATTAAATATAGGAAATGTCAGAGAGTGGGTGATAGGCGGGTAAGGATACTGAGAATGAGGGTTGGGTAGATAAGAGTGTTCTGAGAATAATTGGGAGTTAGTGTGATAGGAGGTGTCTATTGACCCTACATTTACACACCTGGAGATTTTAGCTGTCGGGAAAGTAGACTTGTGGAAGGGAGTTCCACAGGCGGGAAGCGCGAGAAAAGAAGCTGTTGGAGTAGAATTTACGGTTACATCTTATTTGTTTAACTGTAAAAGGGTGGGAGCTAGTTGCTAATCTAGTATCTCGTGTAAATTCCTGCTTAGGCGGCACCAGTGATCTAAGCTCATCGGAGCAGAAGCCATGAAAGTACTTGTAGAAGAGGCACAGGGCAGCCACATCACGTCGGTGAGAGAGTGGTTGCAGCCGGTCTGCCAAGTCAGTATCAACCACGTTACAGATCCTCCTTTGTATTTTGTCAAGAAGCCCAAGGAGAGCAGCAGGGACACCCGACTTTCATAGCAGCAGATTTGGCAATGGATTCGATATTCATTCCATTTGAGGTCCGCCGAAAGTTTAAGGCCAAGGAGGCGTAGTATTTTACTCTCTGGGAGGCTAGCCTGTCCCATGCTAATGGGAGGTAGATGCGATTGTCTATGATGGTTAGTTGATTACAGCTTCGTTTTAGAGGCATTAAAATTTACCAGCCATTTCCTACCCCAGGCCACTACGGATTGGAGGTCCTTTTCAAGTACGGCAGCGAGGTTCACTTTGTCGTCCACACCTGGTTTTTGATCGATGCGAGAGTTGATTGTTGTGTCATCGGCATACATGCCAACTTGGGATCTAATGGCGTCGGGGAGATCATTAATGTAGATCAGAAAGAGCGTGGGACCTAGGATAGAACCTTGATGGACGCCCGCGTTCGTATGGTAGTTTTGGGAGGCATGCCTATTTAATACCACCTTCAATGTGCGGTTAGAGAGGAAAGACTGGATGAGGTCAAACAGATGTCCAGTTATCCCGTAGCTCCGCAGTTTGCACAAGAGGCCAGCATGCCAGACCCTGTCGAACGCTTTGGAGATATCCAAGGCAACGGTTCGGGCTTCACCATTCTTGTCAAGTGCCCGGTATATATACTCGGTAATGGTCGTTAGCATCTCAGCAGTAGACCTGGTGAAGCGAAACCCGTACTGTTTGTCAGCGAGAAGCCTGTTGGCCGTGAGATGCTGAATCACCTTGGCGTTGATAATGGCTTCAAAAACTTTGCCAAAGATCGGAAGGAGACTAATAGGACGGTAATTGGCAAGGGGTCTGAGGGTTCGCCAGAATTCTAAAATATAGGAACTACACAGGAGGACTTCCAACAGGTAGGAAAACAGGAAGCAGATAGGCAGGGGTTATAGAGTTTAGAGAGGACAGAGGAGAGTTCTGGGGCACATTTCTTCAGTACTATGACTGGGATTCCGTCACCGCCGCTCGCTTTGTGTGGGTCAAGTTGTGCAATTATCTTGGCGACCAGCGAGGGTGTAATGTGGACGTTATTTAGTTGAGCCTTAGTTCTGGGTGGGAAGTCGGGTGTAGGTATTCCTAACGAGTCCAGTGTCGAATTGGTGTAGAATCTACGGGCAAAGCATTCAGCCTTGTCCGCTGGGTAGGTGAGAACTTCAAAATCATTGATTAGTGGGGGTATTGAAGTCTTGTTCCTGCTGAGCACGCTTTTGCAGAGACGCCAGTAATCTTTGGAGCCAAACTTAGAGGATGCTATGCGTTGCCTCATTCTGGTAGCAAACGCCCTCTTAGCTTCGTTTAGTACTTTTTTACACTTGTTCCGTGCTGAGGCGAAAAGGCGCCTGTTTTGGTTCGACGAGCAGCTTCGATAGAGCCGGATGAGAAGCAGGGGGACGAATTTGGTTTTAGTTGGAATTTCCTGGCCGGGATAAAAGCATCGATGCCAGCCTTAACCCAAGAGGAGACCTCGGAGGCACAGTCTTCGACAGGAAGATCGAAGACGTTGTTCCAGGGGACGTCGCAGAGGAAGTCTCTGAACGAGTTCCAGTCTGCTCTTTGGTAGCAGTATGATATTCTGCTGGTTTGGTTTTCTTGGGTAGAGTTAGTGCGGATTGAGATGTTGACGGAGACTACGGCGTGGTCAGAGTTTCCGAGGGGGCAGAGTTGCCTAGTAGTGCAGGAGTCTGGGATGGAGGTAAAGCAAAAGTCGAGTAAAGAGTCCCTTCCGTTAGGGTTTTTACAGAAACGCGTGGGGAAGTCCACCACTTGCGTTCGAGCTTGAGTTATTGAAAAATACATGGTGCGGATCCCAGCAAGGTCGGTGGCTGAGTTTTCAAGCCACTTGGTGTGGTGGGCGTTAAAATAGCCAAACACAAATATATGGGCAGATGGGTGAGAAGAAATGGCCCTGTCGATATTAGTAGAGATGCAATCAAGTACCGTACAGTCAGAGGAGGAGGTGGAGCGGTAAAGGAAGAAGAGATAGCTAACCGAGCTTAGAAGTGAGAGGCGGAAGCACATGAAGGAATGATCCATGGATTCAAGAGATGTGGCCCTGGCTAGGGGGAGTTGTTCGCTGATATATACACCAAGCCCATGCATATGGACATTGGAGTCCTTCCTGAAGAGGGGAAGGTAACCAGGAACGAACAGCTCCGAAGAGGGGATAGTAGAGTCAAGGTTAGTCTCACATATAACTAAGATATCGGGTGAGTTAGAAGGAATGATTCTACACTATTAAAGTTACTGCGAATACCTCGTATGTTTGTGAAGGAAACGCAGATAGGTTTTTATATTTAAATTGTAATCATTACATATGCCTTGATAAAGTTCCTGAAAAGACGAATCGCGTCGGCTAAGATGAGTTTTTTTTGTTTGTAAGCATACTTATGACAGAAATACTCTATCTCAAATGTTTGCCCACAAACAGGCACACACACACGCACATACACACACACACACACACACACACACACACACGCACACGCACAGGCACACACACACATATATACATATATGCATTTATATCGACCCAAGATATGGTAGGTTTGACACAAGGTTACAATTAACGCTATTTTCTATACACGTACATGTGGCTGGTCCCAAAAATAGTCTACTTCTCTTGGTATTGCTCTTTTTAGGATCTCAGGCATCAGCCATTGTACCTTACCCTCTCAAGTTGTTGTGATGGGGGAGGTTATAGCTTTGGGGAATTTAAACATTAATTTTCATCTCAGATTTCATAAAGAGTCCTATTGCGACGTATTGCCATGCGATTACAGATATGAGGAACCCAGTGAGGATCGACATCACTATTTTATCGTAATGCTGTACGAGAATGACTCGTTAAGCATTATATCACAATGCGACACTAAGCTTAGCTATTTGGAACAGAGCCACCTTTATGTGGTTTCTAGTGGCGATCCAGTTGAATTCCTTGCATACACTTACGCACAAATACCCTTGGAAAAGGTATTAATCCGTCTCTTCCCTCCAATTATGGGTTAACTGACTACTTGAATATAACAGTTGCAAAAGGCTTCTATTGGGTATAAAGTGGGGGATCATTTTTATATTTTTATGAAGTAATAAACTTATCCCCCACTAATTACTACTTAATAATATAATACATCGCTTCCCCCTCTAGCTATGAGTCAAATAAAAGGACAAATTGGGTTCTATAGCCTTGGCTAGTAACCAATCTACCGCAGAAAGCAATGGTAATCTACTGCAGTATAATCTTCTGCCCAGTCAGTCATGCTTCTTTCGAGACATAATCGCCCTAAAGCGTGTATCAAGTATGGCACTTAACTGAATGACGATCCAGATTATCACTGGTAATTAGCAATGAAACAAGCTCACCATTAATCAACGTGAAGTACACATTAATAGAATACATCTATAATATGCTTCATTTAAAATTATTACAACCGTATTTTATTTTTTTTTTATAAAACATATTGCCCCAGGCAAGGCATTTTACTGCCTCTGTTTTGTAAGAGGTTGTATAGGAGGAAAGCTATAAGAACGAGTGACAGGTTATAGGGGGTGTCAGAAAGTGGGTAAGAGAAGGAAGACTTCGGCCATAAAGTGAGGGATCAGTTTATATATTGATTGTAATATAGAATTGATCCCCCACTTTATATCCACATTATAATAGTATAGATTATTTTTTTTATAATCAAATTGCTCCAAGCAAGGAATTTTACTGCCACTAATTTGCAGGAGGTTACATAGGAGGAAAGTTATGAGAAAAAGTGACAGGTTATAAGGGGTGTCAGGAAGTGGATAAGAGAAGGATGAGAATACTGATGAGAGTGGAGTGGACGGGGAAAGGAGCATGAGAGAGAGGATGCAGGTTAGTGAGATAGGAGATGAATATTACCAGAAAAAAGCTAAAAATCAGAAAGGAAGCTACTTTCGGTAATGAATTAGTATCGGGACCATTGTTGACGGAAAGGTGCTATGATATCTACAATGTAAATTTTCATTAAAATTTTTATTTTGAAAGCTTTAAAAATTATAAAATTTTTGCCTGAAGTCAAGAAAATATTAGAATGAATAATACATTTATATGTGTATAAAATACCTTCGCGGTTAATAATTTTACTAAAGATATGTTATAACGTAAAAAAGAATGTATTTTCAGTTTTTAGAATTATGACAAGCGTTATTAATATTGAAAATAATGTGAATATAATATCTTAGCCCCGTCTATGAAGGACCTTAGTCGGGCTTAAGCCCTAAAGAAGAATCTGTAATGTAATCGATCGTGACAGTGCATCACGATTTCAGTCACTTCGTCACCCACATAACATGTCTTCCCTCTGTTTTCCTACTAATATTTTTTATACCAAGTGTTTTTCTACCTGGTGCCCTGACTACGTAGATTTATAGATAGGCAACTAGGTGCCACTATTTTACTGTTGAAATAACTAAATGCAACCGTCACTTTTACTTCAATAGATACTTTTCTCACTTTCTCCACCAGGGAAAATTACTTTCATTGTTTCTCTAATGACTAGGATTTTCAAAAATATAAATCCAACGACATCTATCTTCTTGAACCCTGTTCATTTTTGTCTTTTCCTGAATCTTCCATATTCTCAGTTTTCTCTTTCGCTTTCACTCTCTGTTAAACTCTGCGTGCTTTTGGCATTATCGTCTTGCTTAGGGTGAAATTATTAAAAAAAGGAGAAATGTGGCACTGGTTCAAGCATGTTGGTAGGATCACACTTGACACGCATGTGTGATCATCACTCTTTTCGAATCATGAATATTTGTGAATATAACGAACCCAACTGGAATTTGAACTCAGCTCTTCGATTTCATTTTATGTCATCCATTACATCACCCGCTCATCATGCATTAAAGGTTATATCTCCTGGCAACTCCAAGTAGTCGTCCACCGATATGACTTGATGCCGATTAATTCTTTATTAATATATTAATGAACAGTAAATTATTATTAATAGATTTACATTAAAAAGGAAAGAGGAATAACTTACATATAAATATATATATATATATGAGTGCGTGTACGTTTATGTAACAGTGTGTACATGTGTGTGTCGTTGTGTACAGATTGTACATGTGCGTGTTTATATGAATATATATTTCCCTGTATTTGTGGATTTCGTATCAGTTCAAATGTTTATTTTATTATTACTTTTGTTTTATCTTATTTTAAATTTTTTCTATGCAAGAGCTGACACTTGCCCGCCGAGGGTCTAAACTCGAAACACTTGCCTAGAGATTGAATTACAAGTACATAGGATTGTGGATTATGTGAACACACATTTTTGCATAGGTACACAAAAACAAAAGCTATTACACTTAAATGTAGCGGTCAGCCTAACCTTTGAAATTAGAACCACAAGTATGCTGCGTTCATTTCAATTTAAAAGCACATGGTTTTAATCAGCTCTCCTTCATCTACTGTAATAATAGCAGACACAAAGAGATAGAGAGATAGATAAACAGACAGATTAAAAACAGACGGATAGATAGATAGATAGATAGATAGATAGATATGAACAGACTGGCATAGATAGATAGATAGATAGATAGATAGATAGATAGATAGTGAACAGACTTAGATAGATAGATAGATAGATAGATAGATAGATAGATAGATAGATAGATAATGAAGAGACTGACATAGATAGATAGATAGATAGATAGATAGATAGATAGATAGATAATGAAGAGACTGACATAGATAGATAGATAGATAGATAGATAGATAGATAGATATGAACAGACTGGCATAGATATATAGATAGATATGAATAGACTGGCATATATAGATAGATAGATAGATAGATAGATAGATAGATAGATAGATAGATAGATAGATAGATAGAACAGACTTAGATAGATAGATAGATAGATAGATAGATAGATAGATAGATAGATAGACAGGAACAGACTTAGATAGATAGATAGATAGATAGATAGATAGATAGATGAGTAAGAACTTAGACTTAGATAGATAGATAGATAGATAGATAGATAGATAGATAGATAGATAGTGAACAGACTCAGATAGATAGATAGATAGATAGATAGATAGATAGATAGATAGTGAACAGACTTAGATAGATAGATAGATAGATAGATAGATAGATAGATAGATAGAACAGACTAGATAGATAGATAGATAGATAGATAGATAGATAGATAGATAATGAAGAGACTGACATAGATAGATAGATAGATAGATAGATAGATAGATAGATAGATAGATAGATAGATAGATAGATAGATAGATATGATCAGACTGGCATAGATATATAGATAGATATGAACAGACTGGCATAGATAGATAGATATGAACAGACTGGCATAGATAGATAGATAGATAGATAGATAGATAGATAGATAGATAGATAGATAGATAGATAGATACAGACAAACAGACAGACAGAGGAACACGAATAAAAATTAAAACAAAGATATACTTATGTATTTAAAAACATTAACTAAAGAGAATTTAGCTTGGCAATGAGCCATATAATGCTTACCGAATTCAATGGCCACTTGCATAAAGTGAGTATATATAAAGCTGTATCACTCTACAGAAGATGTTCCACACATACTATTTCTCTCTCTCTCTTTCTCTCTCTCTCTCTCTCTCTCTCTCTCATATATATGTGTGTGTGTGTACTTTAACTACTGGCCATAATTATTAGGCAACCCCAGTTTTTTAAAAGATAATTATGTATTTCATACAATTTTTACTGTTTATTGCGAGGTGGATAATTCTAAATGAAAATTAAATGGTTCTTTTGTTATTATTACTTTGCAAAATTGTACAAGATAGGGAAGCTAAGATGAACCTGTCTGAATCACCCTAAATTTTCTTCATTCTTTCATTGATAAAACTACAGTAAGGGTGGTTATTAAATATTTATAAATTCATTTGATGCACATTTGATGCACATGTTATTGTGCAGTATTAACAAAAGAACCATTGTATTTTCATTTACAATTATTCACTTAGCAATAGATATTAGAAAATTGTATTAAATACATAACTTTTTTAAACATTGGGGTTGCCTAATAATTACGGCTGGTAGTGTAAATGTGTGTGTGTATGTGTGTGTGTGTGTGTGTGTGTGGGCGGCAATAACTTTTTTCCAAATTTTATTTAAAACGATTTGCAAGGTATTCTAGTTAAGACTTTTATTTACTTTTTCATGTGTTCTGATAATTTTCTTTTGTTTTCTGAATGTAAATCATGTAGAAATTGTCCAAATGTTTAGTATGTCCGAGCTCTTTCGGTTATAATTGTAGCCATTACCAAGGATGAATTTCTGTCTTTTACATTTAACTGAATGTATGGATTGTTTTCTGTGTGTATCTAGAGTTATAACAATGCGTTCTTCTCCAAACGTTTGAACAATTTCTACAGAACTTACCGCCAGAAAAGATGGCAATTATAAGAACACATTAAAAATTAGAAGGAAAACCTTGTCAGTCGTTTATATTACGGACTTAATAAGTTCTCGCTGATTTTTTGTTATGAAAAGTAATGTTTTATTTCCAAAAATTAATATAAAACATGTCCCTGGGCTTACCTCACAATACACTACGCTTAGGGTT
>JBBBDQ010002045.1:775000-847500 GCA_037127315.1 Ascarosepion bandense
AGTGCTAGCTCGATACGAACAGAATTATATATATATATATATATATATATATATATATGTGTGTGTGTGTGTGTGTGTGTGTATGTGTGTGTGTTAAAGAGAGAGAGGGAGAGGGAGAGAGAGAGAAAGGTGCGTATAATGGCTGACATTATGCTGTAGAGTAAGACAACCCTGGTAAAACAAATGAACGTGGCAAGAATAAAGGAATCAAAGAGAGTTCTGAGAAAGTGAAATCTCGAAATTGTTTTTGGAGCCCTATGTCATCGGACAGAGAATATCTCACTCAGAGCTCTGTCTACGGACTGAGATTCGGCTGAGAAATACAGACAGCTCTCTGTTTTCGGGCACATTTAGACACACTCGGGGCTCTGTCTACGGATAGAGACACGGCTGTGAAGATAAAACCAAATTGGTATTCGATCCCCCGCGTATGCTGGAGCTGGTAAAATATTGGTCCGTGGTCGGGTTCCCCATGTAAAGCCCATCCTTCCATCTTAGTGGGGAGACTTTCGATAAATACTCAGTTCAGTGAGAATTAGTAATTCTCAGTCAAGCCCTCTCTCTTTAGACAGTGAACGATTCAGCCGGGGCTCGGACTATGGACAGACGCGGCTGAGAAAAACAGAAAAGCTTATGAGGGGGCTGGTAAAAATTTTAAACCTTGGCAATGACTGTTCCTGCTTGCGTTCTAAAGTTATACCCCACCTTGTGTCACATCCCTAGTCAGTGGGTAACTTTGGATAAAATATTCAGAGTTCCGATAGTCCACTGTCGAGCTCGCAATTGTCATGCTGCCTTCGGGAAGAGTACAACTCAGTCAGGCTGTGTCTACGGACAGAGACACGGCTGAGAAAAAATAGACAAGCTTAGTATCCGATCCAGAGGTTCCTAGTTCTTGGTAAATTTTGACTCTTTGCCTGAGTGTATGCACTCGGGTCCCTACGTTAAATTCCATCTAGTGCAACACCCCTTTTCAGTGTGAGGACTTTGCGTAAATATCCAGAGTTTTAACAGTTCCTTTTTGTTCGGCGATTTTCAACCCAGACCGGCTCTATGATCAATTAAGCACAACGTGAGCAGATCCCGGTTTGGAACGAAGTGATCGACTACCGATCGGTAGCGAGATTTTGGGCGTCGACGCGAAAGAGCAATTGTGTCCGGGTTCACATTTGGTTCGGTGAATACCAGCTAAAAAGAAACAGCAAACAACCGAGGAAGGAGTGCGAACCAACAGACTTTGGTCATTTTGACCATACGTTTCTAAAAACAAAAATTTTTTCCTCATTCGTTAAGGCTTGGCAGCGACTACAAAACAAGAATCAGAATTCCAGGTAGGGCGCATTTTTGCAGTCCCTGAATTATTTTTAGATTTGTTTTTGCGGCTCGCCAAAGCCAATTCGGTTTACGGTTTCGATTTATTGATTTGTCGATCTGATGACTGCTAGTGGTTTAGCATGAGTGACCACTGATCAGAAGAGCCAGAAAAGATAGTGACTGAATATGAGATAGCAGTGCAACGGTTAACAGATGGGCACCCAGACTACTAACCATTGTGACCCATGGAATTTAGGGGTGTGGCTCACCTGTATTAAAAAGGCCAGTATATATGAGCTGTCGACTAGAGAGACACTTGGCTTTAATGCAGCAGAAGGAAAAGGTCTCGGAGTTCATAAGAGGTCTTCTGATCGGGAACTTTCAGTTGTCATGGACAGAACAGTAGAGTCTTATGGTAGGCGAGTGTACGAAGAAGGAACAACCATTGAGGCCATGAGAGACCTGACGTAAGACGAGACTCCTGGAGAGTCTGGAGTTTGGGTCCAAAAGATGGCCGTTCTTGCGTACGAGGAAGATGTAAGAAATTGCCTAAGTATACAGGTTTAGTTGGCTGATCTATATATAGACGCGTTCCAGAACGAGCGCGTACCACATGAGGTTAAAGACGCTCTGATCAGCGGCCATTGCACTAGCCAAAGACAGCCAAAGAGCATGAGATAGAGTAAAGGGAAGGAAAGGTAGTGTATCGTATAATAAACAGGAAATAAAGAGAAAGCCCCACACGTTGAATGGAAGGATTAAATAGAAAGAGGAAGAGGGGCCGGAGGAACCTCATCCCATTCGTTAAGACGACAGATTCTATAAGTCAACACCTGGTAGGTTGGACCGGTAACCATGAGGGTAACTGTGCGGTGGACTGTCCAACAAACAGGGGACTGCACCAATAATTTTATGTTCCCAAGTGCAATAGGTGCGGTCGTCGAGGGCATAAATTGATGTGGTGTGGGATCAGAAAAATGCCCCAACAGGCTCCTGTATAAGAAAAGAAAAAAAGGCATCTAGAAAATAGAACCAGGCAAACGTCAAAGAGCTGCCTCAGAAGTGAAAGGGAGGGTGGTCCACGTAAGAAAGAACAGAGTGAGGTTTTGGTCATGTGACCAGACCGGTCATGTTGGGGTCAACTGTTCGAAAATAAAGTGTTGGTTTCGCAGGAAATCAGAGCACCAGAAAAGAAGCTGCCCGTAAAAAAATATGGATAAGAAACCCCAGGAAATTCAGCCAAGGGTACCCGGTGTAGGAAATGACGGTTCAGGCCCTCTTGTAGCGATAGTGACGAGGGATTATTGCTTCCGTCACCTATGTGCGAGTGCGGAGAGAGCCGTTACCCCAAGCGGAGAACTGCTCA
The DNA here is from genome assembly GCA_037127315.1 of Ascarosepion bandense. NCBI lineage: Eukaryota > Metazoa > Mollusca > Cephalopoda > Sepiida > Sepiidae > Ascarosepion > Ascarosepion bandense. The sequence continues at coordinate 777,681 of JBBBDQ010002045.1, forward strand.
GGTATTCTCCTTGTTCTCATTTTTATTTCCATCCTCACTAAAACTCCATCATTGCTTTCATGTTGGGTCCAAAGTAGTCTCAGCATCCTTCTGTAGAACCACATTTCGGTTGCTTCATCTTTAATGATATTGTCTTTCATTCACTGCTCTCCTCGTTTCCAATGAAATTTTCCAGTCTCTCAATACTCTTTTCTGCTTCTGAATTGCATCTTTGGCCATGCCAGTTCACCTTCGAATCTCAGTGTAACACTTTCCGTGATGTGCGTTGAGGTGCAGTGGATATCGATTCGGAACGAGAAATCGGAAAGCCGAGTTCGAATTTCAGTTGAATCCATTGTATTCACTTACGCGCAAATCCCCTTGGGAAAGGTATTAATTCGTCGCTTCTCCCTCTAGATACGAGTTAAATAGCAGGACACAGTGGATTCTGTAGCCCTGGTTGACAACCAGTCTACCGCTGAAAATAATGGCAGCCTAATGAGGGAAAATCTTCTACCCAAACAGTCGTGTCTCTTTCGAGACATGAGCGCCAAACGTGTATCACGTATGGCACCTATCTCACTGATTTCTATTAATAACAGGTCAAAAAATACTTTGAATCTTTACCACACTTTATATACCGTAATAAAACATTATAATTTTGAGTTAAATGTTTAATTCTTAGCAGATAAATTTTTGAACGATTCTGTTTAACACTGCGAAATTCAATTAAAGTTGCGTAAAGTTAATTTAATATTTTTCTGAATGAGATTGTTATGCATTACAACAATATATCGAAGATAAACTATAACTTCATATATCTTTGTTTGTACTTTCATTCTTAAATCTATTTAAAATGTATGCTGAATTTTAGGTTAGTTTCCTTTAAAATAAACGTAAAAGAAGAAAATCTTGTAATATTTTTATACTAAAAAATATAAAAGAATTTTTATTAAGATCCTGGATATGTAAAGTTAATGACATTTAATTAAATTCCTTAAATTTAATCTGATATTTTCAGAGTGAATTTAATTAGAGGACATTTAATTTACTGGAACAATGAGATTAGAAACAGACCCAAAGTTCTGACCAAAATATAGCCCCAAGTAAAGAATGCCATGCAGTGAAGGAAATTATGTTGAAAAAATAGTTTGTTTTCATTTTAATACATCTAACTAATCTGACAACTTGAACACACACACATTTTTTTACACGCATATATGTACATGGTTTTCCGTGTGTATGAGTATGTGCGTTTCTGTAAGTGTGGGAAGGATAACAAGGTTACTTTTACCCCTTTTCTTTATGTAAAAACGTTAGGTATTCAGTGACCAAACAGCTAGTGGAGTTTCATTATATATTTCTATTGAAATAATTTTTCAGGAATATTGGTATCTCAAATCCGATAGTTGATATTGTTCTTTCTAGTATTGACGGGAGAACTCATTATCAATACAAGAAATTGTAGTTATGTTCAAAGCAGTTTCTAATGTAAAAATCTTAATGATATTATTTTCTCTTCGAGTTACATGTGGTACACACTTTAGCTGTTGCTTCTGTTGAAAGTTGTCGAATGACATGGTTTCTCTTTGTTCTTTGTTGTGATTCTACAATGCCAGTCCGAAACGTCCTCGCTCAGATTTGCAGTCTTCATTCATTTATAAAGTTTTCATAAACCAATGACACCCTTTCTATTGTATATAAACACGTGCTACAAAATAAATCCATACATTTGGTGTGATAAATCCATCAGTGAATGAAACGAGTAAATTAAGAAGAGTTTTTCCTCGTTTTTTTCATTCTTTTTGTTTCTTCACAGATACACTCTATAGGAAAATAATTTACGCATATACGCAAGCACACACGCACACACATACACAGACAAATACGCAAACACAAACACAAACAATACACACAAGTATATATACATTGAATTATGGCACTTTGTGTCCTCCACATGTTTTCAATGACCTTTTAACCGCCTGGTGAATATTCACAAAATTTCTCAAATTTAAAAGCCTTGATTAACCAGTGATACTTTTGCCCTTGCATATAAACACGTGCAAAATACTTACATTTGCTTTGATAGAGAACGAAACGCGTGGGTTATGAACAGTTTTTCTCGTCTCTTTTTTCATTGTGTTCATTCACAGATACATCCGAAATAATTTACAAACACACGCACACACACAACCCATATGTGTGTGAGAGTATATATTTATGTATGAATGTGTTTGATGGTGTGTGTGTATTACTTCAAATGTCATTTTTTTTAATCATCTCACCCCAAGCAAGGCATTCCACTGCCACTATTGCGCATGGGGCTACATAGGGGAAGGTAAAGAGAAGGAGTGGTTAGACATAGGGAATGGCAGGAGGAAGGTGACAGATGAGTAAGGATACCGAGGATGAGGGTTGGGCAGATGGGAAGAGTGTTTGATAGAATGGGAGCAGGTTAGTGTGCTAGGAGGTGTCTATTGACCTTACATTTAAACTCTTGGAGATTGTAGCCGTCGGGGAAGCAATCGTTTGGAAGAGAATTCCACAGTCGGGAAGTGCGAGGAAAGAAACTGTTGGAGTAGAAGTTACGGCTGCATTTTATCGGTTTCACTGTAAAAGGGTGGGCTCTAGTTGCTAATCTAGTATCTCGTTCAAATACGTATTTAGGGGGCACTAGTGATCTAAGTTCATCGGAGCAGAAGCCGTGAAAGTATTTATAGAAGAGACACAGGGAAGCCACGTCACGCCGGTGGGAGAGAGACTGCAGGCGGTCTACCAAGTCGGTATCTATCATATTACAGACCCTCCTCTGAACCTTATCGAGAAGCCCGAGGAGAACAGCAGGGGCACCCAACCAGATATGGCAGCAGTATTCAATGCACGGGCGGATGGTAGATTTATAAATGTGCAGGATAGATTCAGACGGAAAAAACTTCCGGGCCCTACACAGAGAACCGACTTTCATAGCAGCGGATTTAGCAATGGATTCGATATAGTCATTCCATTTGAGGTCCGCTGAAAGTGTGAGACCAAGGAGGCGCAGTGTTTTACTCTCTGGGAGGCAAGCCTGGTCCATGCTAATGGGAGGTAGGTGAGATTGTCGATGATGGTTAATTGAGAGTAGCTTCGTTTTAGAAGCATTAAAATTTATTAACCATTTCTTACCCAAGTCCAATATGGATTGGAGGTCTTTTTCAATCTCGGCTGCGAGGTTAGCTTTGACGCCTACACCAGATTTTTGTAGGAGGCGATAATAAACTGTGGATAATTCAAATGGAAATATAAACACTCTATATTTATTTATTAATTTATGTAATTATTTATAAAATATTGTATATGCCTACGCATAATACAAACCATTTAATAAATTAATAAAAATAAGGTTTCGATTTCATATAAGAAATCTCCACTCTAATGATATTTGAAGTAATAAAAAACTGGATTAAAAATAAAATCCAATAATTCTTTAGAAATATACATACACTACTGGCCATAATTGTTAGGCCACCACAGTTTTTGAAAAAATGATGTATTTCATAAAATTGTTTAGGATTTATTGCGAAGTGAATAATTGTAAATGAAAATAGAATGATTCTTTATAACATGTGCATCTAATGAATTTATAAATATTTAATAATTATCTATATTGCAGTTTTATCAATGAAAGAATGAAGAAAATTTAGGGTGATTCGGACAAGTTCATCTTTGCTTCCTGGTCTTGTAAAATTTTGCAAAGTAATAATAACAAAAGAACCATTCTATTTTCATTTAGAATTATCCACTTAGCAATAAATACTAAAAATAGTATGAAATACATCATTTCTTTTCAAAGACTGGGCTGGCCTAATAATTATGGCCGGCAGTGTATATATAGATATAAAATAGCAAATCTACAGGATGCGATGGCTAAATTGTCGCTATTTGCCTTGTAAATATTTGCAAAGTAATAATCACAAAATAACTATTCTATTTTTATTTAGAATTATCTACTATAAACAGTATGAAATACATAATATTTTTAAAATCTGGGCTGGTCTAATAATTATGTTCGGTCGTGTATATATATATATATATATATATATATATATATATATATATATATATGTAAAATATACTCAGCTTTAATCCGAGATTAAGGACAGTATGGTTAAATCAAATAAAGACAATGTCACTTTTGCTTATGGAAATTATATTAAAACAGACTAACATACATGGTAAAAATTTCAAAGAAAACGGTTGATTTCCTTTTCATTCTAACATCTCGTGCTTTTACGCTGCACGTGACGGAATTCTCAAACATACTAAACACACAAAATAAACAGCTTTCAAAGAAAACTAATAAATTCCCTTCATCTTAACATCGCGTGACTTTACAACTACACATGAAGAAATTCTAAAAACTGAAATATTCCGTTAATTTTTTGAAATGATTTGTGAGCGTATTTGTGGTTACCAACACTAATTTTGTTTATAGATACGTAATTTAGAATAAAGCTCATTTCATCTTTCTGCCTTGAAAAAGTCCATCACAGACGAAACGCGTAGGCGATTTAAAATACAGTTTTCCTCTTGTCTTTATCTTATTTAACTATATATATATATATATATTTAATCATTAGCCGTTCTAAACGTCGTATTTTTGCTTTAATTTCAGTTGAAAATAAAGACAAAAATTCTCCAACATTTGGATAATGATTTATTGGTTTTCTTCTAAGCTTTCTCAATAAAATCAACTTTAAAACAGGAAATAACATATTACATTGCATTTGACTACATGGTTTTGTTGTCATTTCGCGCTATCCCGCGGTGTGACGTCATAAAACCGCATCGCAAACTTAAGAACTGCGTTTATTATTTTTGGTAACTATTGCCGTTGCCAAGCGAAGTTTTATGTCAACACAAAATAAAATCGTCGGTGATGGTGGATCTTATAATATTTCAGTTTAAACTACCTCTCTGAAGATGGCTCATGTGAGCCGAAAGCTTAGAAGAAAACCAATAAATCATTATCCAAATGTTGGAGAATTTTTGTCTTTATTTTCAACTGAAATTAAAGCAAAAATACGACGTTTAGAACGGCTCATGATTAAACATAATAGACATTCATTGTCTCTTATATTTAATAGAATATGTTTAGAAAATTACTTGCTGCCTCGATATACTATATATATATATATATATATATATATATATATATATATATATATATATATATAGCCTGAGATGGGTAAATTGTCCTCACTTCAGAATTTGTAAAATTTTCAAACGTGTGTTGTTTGTCTATATTTCTAAGATGAGGTAGTATTTACAGTATTTACAGTATTCGGACTGTTGTCCTCATCTTTTTTGCCATTTCTACGACGTTCCATACAGTTCATGATGGAAAAAGAATGTGACAACAAGCTGACAATCCTGGATGTGCTATTAACTCGAACAGAGGTGGAGTTCAAGACATCTGCAAACCGCAAACCAATATTCTCCTCAACTTCAACTCCCACCACCCATAAAATGTAAAGAAAGGGATCGCCCGATGCCTTCAACATGGAGCAAAAGTTATAAGCGGCGATCCAGAGTCATACGAACAGGAAATGGCCAGTATAAGCAGTACCCTACAACAAAACAAGTATACATGACAACAACTCCAACATACACGAGAGAGAGGGTACATGAGAATAAGAACTCTCAAAAAAACAGCCTCGGTCTGTCTACCCCATGTGAAGAGGTTCTCGGAGAAAATACAAAGGAATTGTGGTCCATATATCATTAAGACGATCTTCAGAAATGGTTCTACACTTCGCAGATACCTCTCCCGAGTAAGACTCCAACACAGGAGGACATAACTAAGGACTATGTGTACGCCATTCCATGTAGTTGTGGAAAAAATTATGAAGGAGAGACAGGCCGCCCCTTTAAGGTAAGACTACAAGAACATCACAAGGCCGTAACACGAGAGGAGATAGAAAAATCAAGCGTAGATGACCACATATGGAAGGAGAAAGAAGATCAGCTCTCCCTATGGGATGGAGATGAAATAATAAATAGAGAACGACACTGAAAACTACGTAAACTTAAGGAACCAGCACACATGCTAGGCTTAAAAAATCTCCTAAGCCGACTAAGCATAAAGATGAACACAATATGGGAACCAGTAATACAGAGTGCCAGAGAAAATCATTAGTGCCAAAAATTGCAATATGAGTTCTGGTAAAAAAAGTACTCGAGAAAACCATTAACATACAAAATACTGGATAAAACCATTGACATCAAAAAATTGCAATATGAACTCTGGTATAATAGCGTTACTGGACATTAGTTTATAACTCAAAAAAATTCAGTTGTTTTTGTTCTTAATGACACATGGCCCAAAGATATAGACGTTTGGTTAATTCCTGACTTTTAGAGTTGTGAGTTCAATACCAGGCTACAGCAGTGGGGAACAAGTAACTTGCAGGGTTAGAGCGAGATCTCATGACGTCAAATCGAGGCTTTACGCAAATAATAATGACGATATATCCCAGTGATTGCAATAAAGGGTTCGGTTCAAAATTCCTAACACCTGAAGAAGGCCGGAGTGTACGACGGCCGAAACGTCGTACAAATGGCAATAAAGATGAGGAAAATAGTTCGAATAATGCGTGCTTTTTGTTTTTGATTTTGTTGGCTGCACCGTATAGAAGGCTCAACTGATCATAATCTGTGAGAAATAGAGCATCATGACGCAATTCACTACGCCAGATATTTGGAAACGGCATAATGTACGTTTTAGCATTCACGACTGAGACCCTATTACGAAGATTTCAGTGCGTTTTCACAGGACAGTGCAAAGAATTCGAAAGGGTTGAATGATTCTAATGGTAATTACGAATGTGTCTGAAGTGATCACTAGTGATGATGAAGTTATGTCTCCATTAATCTTTCCTCATGGGCCTAAACACGGTGGTTTACATCTAGTGCCTTGAAGAGGTTGTCAAGAGGATGTCTACGTGAAGATGCTATATCTGGCAACAGGATTCTGCAGTATGCCATACAAGCAGGAAAACTGACTATCAGACAATTTCTACGACCACGTCTAGCCACCTAACTCCTCAGACGGCAACATCCTTGATTATTATGTGTAGGACGCAGTTGAACGAGAGAATAACAAAACACAAAAGATTAACTAAAAGCAAGTATTATGGCAGCATTCAACATAAATAAGCAGATTGTCCAGAGGAGATGGAAGAGATTCCAAAGTCGTCTGGAGAAAGTGGTTAAAGCCAAAGGAGGATTTTATTGAATAACTTTACTGTTTAGTGTTTCAATATATTTTTGTGTAATTTTCATAAATATATCTGTTAAACTGATATGTCTGTATTATTTTCAATTTTGTTTAATTTAATTTATCCATCGCACCCCATATATATATATATATATATATATATATATATATATATCACAGAGAGGGTATATTAAGAATAATTTTTCAACATAAATAAGCAGACTGTCCAGAGGAGATGTAAGAGATTCCAAAGTCGCTTGAAGGCCGCGTTTGAAGCCAATGGGGATTTTATTGAATCAAATTACTGTTTAGAATCTCAAATTTTTTGTGTAAATTTCGTAAATATACCAGTTAATATTAGATGCTAGTGTTATTTTCATATTTTTGTGTATATACAAGCATGTATGTATGTAATAATGTATGAATGTGTAGTGTTTGTAGGAGCGTAAGCACATTCCTTTTACTTTCCAGAAAATACATCGAAAGACTAGACAGCTTATAAAATTTAATCTGAGATTAATGCATCTTTAAAAAAATATCTCAGACCTTAAAACGGAAAAATTTACAAGGGAGGAAAAATAAAAGTAAAATAAATATAAAATAAAAAATATATATATTAAATAGATATCGACACATCAACAACATCAAAGCCAAATTTTTAAACAAGCAATAATTTTAAAAACAAATGGCAGTTCCACGAAAGATGTGGAGAAAATACAAGAAAAACTGCAGGTGCTTTCCAACATGTGAGACTGATTTTGTCTAGTAGTTCCTTTAGCAAGAGTACTGAACTTGTTGTATAATTTTCTTGTCATACCAAAGGCAGTCTATGCCAGTGAAACACGGAATAAAACCAACAAGAATCTGCCTAATATGCTTGAGGACTTTACATGGAATCTGATGGGTAGATCTGGCCAAACTGATCCGCAAGCCAAAATCACAGTGCCGAGGCGCAAGTTTATTGATCATATGTTGCAAATACACTTGACAATACTAAAAGGATATCTTTAGAATGAATGCCGGATGGGGTATATAGAAGAAAGGGTAGACCATTCAAGACTTCGAGGAAGACTGCAGGGGAAAACCTGTCTCAGACGAGGCTGACCTGGAAGAAAGCAGAAAAAAAAGTTCAGGATCGTGCTTACTGTCCATAGGGAATACGAGCAACTAACTAATTGTAAAATAGAGTAAAATCAGTTTATTTCCAATATTCCATTCCGATGAGCCCATTGAGTCTTATATATAGGTCCTACACAAGAAAGGTTTGATCTATATAGAGAAATTGCAAACGAGACTAAAGTAGTTAAATTGTTGCTACTGAGTAACTTGTTCGATTCTTAATGGGTATCACATACCTAATTCGAAATTAAATAAACACAGTCCTGGGTTAGACAATAAACTACATTAATCAGCAAGGTCTCTGGAGATTTTCAGGAGGATGGATCCATCTCTTAATTACTATCGTTTCCGGTTTCACCATGCCCGGAAGTGGTAGCACTTGTTAGAGTCCCAACTATGGTCAAATAGTGACTCCCCCCCAAAAAATCAAAGCCTTATGAAAATACATTTTATAGTGTACATAATAGCAATCTATTTTTATATTTAAAAAATAATACCAATGTCTATTTATGCATAAATTAACACAATATATTAAAATACTAAAATATAACTTCAACTTCAACAAAACTATATTTCAACATAGAAAATTTGTCACGGAGGCGACATTTTCATAATATTAGTTATATGAGTAAATGGTTTGTCTGGGAGTTTGAACTACTTTTTCAAATACTGAACTAATCAGAAAATGCGCTCTTTTTGATAAATGCTAAAAAGATTATACTCAGCATTTCTATCTTCTTTCTTTTTATTTTTACTAATGTTCATGCACAAGGCACAAGAGGCACTCAAATTAGTGGGTTAATTAATGTGTTGTTTGATATTAATATAAGAGGAAGAAATACGAATTAAAGACTGTGACCATAAATAGGTTAGACTCGAAGATGCTAAAATTGAAATTTTCAGGGAAGCATCTAAGTGGGATTCTGTTTTACAAATTAGCAGTTCTTAGAAAATTCTTATTCACGATTAAAAGACATGAAGTATAAACTTCAGGTTAACTCTCTGGGTGTTAAAACACAGAACAATATTTTTTCTTTATGTGCCATATGCCCTCAAGACGTAGAAGATCATGGCTTTCCACAACTTCCTACCCGTTGTAACTCTTTGTCTTTGTGTTGTTTTTCCTAATTCCAATTCCGCCGTCTATTTACTCAAGTGTATTATGCATGTTGTATGTTTTTTTCCTCTGTCCCTCTGGCCTTTTGCCTGTTCCGTGTGTATTCAATTTTCCAAGCTTTTTCCCGCATTATGTTCGTTATAAACCTCAATCGTCTCTTTTTGATGTAAAATATTAGTTTCATTTTTGTTTTCATTTTCCCCAAACTTTCGTCGTCACTCACATGTCCAGTCGGTGGTTTCCTCAGCAACCTTCTGTAGAATCACATTTCTATTGCTACAAGTCATTTTTTGATAATCATATCACCCCTAGCAAGGCATTTTACTGCCATTGTTTTGCAGGTGGTTACATAGGAGGAAAGTTATAAGAGTGACAGGTTATAGTGGGTGTCAGGAAGTGGGTAAGAGAAGGATGAGAATACTAATGAGAGTAGAGTGGACTGAGAAAGGAGCATGAGAGAGAGGATGCAGGTTAGTGAGATAGGAGATGACTATTGACTTTACATTTAAATTCCTGGAGATTGTAGCTGTCGGGGAAGCAATTAATTTGAAGGGAATTCCACAGGCGGGAAGTGCGAGAAAAGAAGCTGGTGGAGTAGAATTTGCGTTTACATTTTATTGGCTTTACAGTAAAAGGGTGGGACGTAGTTACTAAAGTCTATTTAACTTTGAGGAGATCGTCCAGCACTCACTGCCATAAAGGAGGACAGATATCACGTAAAAGTTTAGTACTTTTTTCCCTTGTTTCTAGTGATTTCTTTTTCTTTTTCTTAGTACTCTTCTTAATTTTTGGAACACATCCTTGGATTCGCGATAGGCGTTCGGATTGCAGTGTCACACTTTCTGTCTTCTGTTAAAACACTTCCCAGATAACTAATAGATAAGTAAAATTTCAGATGATTTATCTTGCGATTCGAAGTTTCTCTATTGCACTGCTCTGCTCTCTCGTGTAAACTTATCAGTGAAACCTGAATCTGGAAGATAAGTCCATCTATCTATCTATCTATCTATCTATCTAAAAAATAGAATATATCTATTTATCTATGAATCTTTCTAGAAATAGATAGATAGATAGATAGATAGATAGATAGATATGAACTGACTGAGATAGATAGATAGATAGATATGAACTGACTGAGATATATATATATATATATATATATATATATATATATATATATATAGATAGATAGATAGATAGATAGATAGATATGAACTGACTGAGATAGATAGATAGATAGATACATAGATAGATAGATAGATAGATATGAACTGAGATAGATAGATAGATAGATAGATAGATAGATAGATAGATAGATAGATATGAACAGACTGAGATAGATAGATAGATAGATAGATATGAACAGACTGAGATAGATAGATAGATAGATAGATATGAACAGACTGAGATAGATAGATAGATAGATAGATATGAACAGACTGAGATAGATAGATAGATAGATAGATATGAACAGACTGAGATAGATAGATAGATAGATAGATATGAACAGACTGAGATAGATAGATAGATAGATAGATAGATAGATAGATAGATAGATAGATAGATATGAACAGACTGAGATAGATAGATAGATAGATAGATAGATAGATAGATAGATATGAACAGACTGAGATAGATAGATAGATAGATAGATAGATAGATAGATAGATAGATAGATAGATATGAACTGACTGAGATAGATAGATAGATAGATAGATAGATAGATAGATAGATAGATAGAAGGAAATAGAATATATCAAGGAGGTAAAATAATTAGAGATTGCAATGTACATACGGTGGGAAACGCAAAAATGTTGAAAAATACAATAGAAAAACTCTAAAAGAGAAAGATAAACATCAAACAAAGAAAGTCGTAAGGAAATCCCAGAATTTGAAATAAGAAAGAATAATGCAGAAAAATAAAGAAGTTTAAGAAGCAAAGCAACAGAACGTCAGATTATGTAAACAAACACGATCAGAAAATAGGCCGAGTGAGCGATTACCGACGATGTTGGTGTCAGGGATTTTGACGCAAATGGCCATTTTAATCTGTGTCAGACACATTAGGAACAAATCTGGATTCACTCACGTAATCACATTTAGTAACAATATTTTATGCTGACAAAAGAATTATACTCTTTGTCTATGAGAATCTGCGTGAAGTGCCGTCTTCACATTGACAGCAGTAACAGTAACGTCAGAACTGTATTTACTATAGTGCCAATATCACACCGGAAAAGACACATCATAGTCGAGGTTTAAAGTGGGTTTATCGGCAATATCGTAGAAACATTGCCGAAGCCCATTCAGTCCTTCCCATTTTTGGTAATGTCTCAGGCACCGGCAATTAACTTAGACCTCTCCCGATTGAGAAGATCAGAAGAACAAGCAGGAAAAGAAAATTCGCAGAACCGCTAAGCGAAAAAATATTGACTCCACACAAAAAAAAAAAGATGTTAGGGAGAGGTGTGTTGTGGGGTTCTTCCTTTTCGTCCCGAGTATACTGATACTAGTGCTAGACAGGAGAATACCGCGTTTTCTCGAAGTATCTTTCTTTGACACAGTCAATCTCTCAGCCTCCAGGCAGAGAGTATTAACCCCGTCGTGGCACCACCGAAAGGTAGAGTCACGACTGGGCAAAATTAGACAGATATTTTTGGCTGGGCTATATGGCCAGAAGAACCCACGTTAAAAAAGTCTTGTACCATATTTTGCCTTAGTGGTGGTGGTGGTGGTGGTGGGGTAAATAAATACTGAATACCGCGTGTTCACAGAGAGTTAACCGGAAAATACGAGAGTCCTGAGAGAGATTGGCAGTCAGTACACAGTAGCTCATAATAGCTCTGTGCTCCACTCATCAAGAAGATCATTACGCCGTACCCGTTAGCTTCCAACGTGGACATATTCAATATATTTCAGCTTGTACATATACTTTTTACTAACCCGTATTCCTAGACTACTAATCTTCATTCAAGTCTGTATCCTTACGTTAATACACTTATTTTCTATCTCAATTACTGGTCGGTGTTCATTTATTTGTGCGGGCCTCATTTCCGGGATCCACAACACTACAGATCTACTTTCCTGCATTTTGTTAACGTTGAACCTGGGAATGTTTTCGGATCTTTTGTAAGAACCCATGCAGGTGATACTATTGTTTGTGCATGCACTTAAAAAATTCAAGATGATCAAATCCTCGCAGATGGTTTCTTCTGATCTGGGAGAAATTCTGGCTTGTTGCTTTCACTTTCCGAAAAACCAACCTAATATCGTTTTATCATTATTGTTTCGATGGCTACTTTACTCCGTTCACGATTAACAATTCCGCTCTTCAAGAGGCTCTGTGATTTGAACATCTATAGGGTCGCGAGTTCACTTCAAACATCCGCTGAATATATACGATCAACTATTGAAAAATGTGGAATGAAATTCAAATTACGAAAGTATCTAAGACCTTTTGCATCATTATCCATTATAGATCTTTAGAATAATTGGATTAGGCTAGAAATTGAATATTTTGCTTCTCAATTCTTATTTTCTATCTATGATAGGGTGTCATAATGTTTACGCGGTCTTGTGGATAGGTAACTTATTTTCCACTCTACTCTCTTTCCCACAGAAGCAACGTTGCCACTGTGTAGATATTTCCGTGGAAAATGTTCAGATGGTCTCCATTCTTTAGTTCCACTTGTTCAAACATTTCCAGCTTTGCTGCTTGCACAGAAACGAATTACTCTTTTTAATCCGTGTTCCGAATGTAAGACGAATATTTCACTAAGGCATTTTTCCAAGAACTGCTGCATTGTAGAACAGACTCACGCGTGGCTGCTTTTCAAAACGCTCCCACCTTGTCCTTTTTAAGTAAAGGATTAATCGTCATCTATCTTTCTTACGCACATAATCTTCACCTTCTATTAACTTTCATCTCACATATCTCCTTCATTATTAGCATTTCGACAGTAACATTCTGTTCTAGTGGCTCTTAAGCATTATAGTAGGTGAAATTTAATAGAAAAATAGTGTTATTCATATTAGCTTGACATAAAAAGTAGATAGTGTGCTAGTTAACGTAACTGACATTTTAAATCTTGCGTTTTCATGTAAGAAAGCGAGATTTCTTATTTGGATGTTTTCACGCAATACATTCTTCTCAAAAGATCAATTTAGTAAATATTAAATACTGATGTAGCTGCCATTACTTTCAGTAGTTCTAACTTGCATCAAAGTAAAATCCAAGATTTTGCATGAAATCAAGATCGTTTTGTGTGTTTTTTTAAATTCTAGTTTCAGTACCAGGAAGCAGGTATTCTTTCTGAGAATTTTAATACACTTAATCTTCTGGTCTTAGAAAGTTTCAGAAATCGACAAGAGAATAAGCGAAAACGACAGGTAAAAAATAGAGTGTGAAGAAAAATATAGACTTTAATTTCTTTTGTATTTTTCTAACTGTGGGTAATTTAACAATTAAATATTGGTTCTCACAAGACTGACAGTTATTTTACTCGACTGCATAAAATCTACAATGTGTGATCTAAGCAAGAATAGGGAAAAGAATGTAGTCAAATAGACGATGTTAAACAAATGTAAGGACATTTGCTTTATTGAAAGTTCAGTGTCATTAGTTGGTAACAGCGTTCGGTGAAACTGATTTGCATAATCGTTGAACTAACGAACAGGATTTGATTTCCTTACTTATGGGTTAAATAGCAGGACAGATTGGGTTCTATAGCCTTGGTTCTATAGCCTCTTTCGAGACATGATCGCCCAAGCGTGTTTCACGTATAGCACTTAACTGGCTGTCTGAATATAATAGTTGAAAACATGATTAAGGCTTGTACTGGGCATAAAGTGGGGGATCGGTTTTCTATTGCTATGAAGTAATAAACTGATCCCCCAGTAATTACTACTTAATAATATAATATATCTCTTCCACCTCTAGCTATGAGTCAAATAACAGGACAGGTTGGGTTCTATAGCCTTGGTCGGCAACCAGTCTAAAGCAGAAAGCAATGGCAACCTACTGCGGGATAATCTTCTGCCCAGTCAGTGATGTCTCTTTCGAGACATGATCGCCCAAGCGTGTATTACATATGGCGCTAAACTGACTGACTTGTGGCGAACTGCAGCAAGTAGTCACTAAAACTAGAATAAAACGAAACAAAACCCGAAAAATGCATAGTAAGCTATAAAACTACCTGTTACTATTTCCCTCTATCCTTATATATATATATATATATATATATATATATAAATTTATTATTTATTTATCTGTAAATAAGGTCAATAGACACCTCCTAACACACTAACTCGCTCCCATTCTTTGAAACACTCTTCCCATCTGCCCATCCCTCATCCTCGGTATCCTTACCCATCTATCACCTTCCTTCTGATATTTCCTACACCTAAACACTCCTCCTCTTTACCTACCCCTATGTAGCCCCATGCGCAATAGTGGCAATGGAATGCCTTGCTTGGGGTGAAATGATTAAAAAAAAGCAAGGGTTAGTAAAAGAAGAAGTGATTAATGTTGGTTAGAACAGGATCAAACAGAGGAGAATCGTAGTCGTAATTTTCTTTTGGTAGAGGAAGGCAGGTGGCTTGATCATAGAGTCAGAAGTTGTAAGTAGGAAAAATCTTTGGATTCCTCAAAATTAAATTCTAATCTATGTAAGAGGCAAAACATATAAACAAATGGAAGAAGGCGGTAATTATTGAAATTTAAATTTCTACGATGACTATACACGTTAATAAATTCTTTACGTTTATTAAGAAGAATATTCTGATATTGAAATTTTAAAATCCTAATTTTTTCTGCTAAGCATATATTACTTTTATTAACTAGACTATTAGGAATACGTACCGTGTCTATCAGCTTCCAAATTATCTCTGGTTTTAGGCCGCCTTTTTACAATTTCCAGTATTTTCGGGAGAGGGCTGTTTGATACCTTAAAATAGGGTTAATAAATGAGTACCTATGCGAATAAAATATTTGTTTTTAAATCACCGCCGAAAATCCGAAGTACACGTTATATTTTTCCTTGTTCTCTTTAAGGGAAATGGCAACCTGGTACATCACATTTGTAGATCTACATTTACCTTCAACTTTTTTTTTTTTTTTTAAAGCGTTTCACCCCGAGCAAGGCATGTCACTGCCACTACTGTACAGGGGGCTACGTAGAGTGGAGAAAGGCTGATTAAATATAGGAAATGACAGAGGGTGGGTGATAGGCGGGTAAGGATACCGAGAATGAGGGTTGGGTAGATGAGAGTGTTGTGAGAATAGTTGGGAGTTAGTGTGATAGGAGGTGTCTATTGACCCTACATTTAAACACCTGGGGATTGTAACTGTCGGGAAAGCAGACTTGTGGAAGGGAGTTCCACAGGCGGGAAGCGCGAGAAAAAAAGCTGTTGGAGTAGAATTTACGGTTACATCTTATTTGTTTAACTGTAAAAGGGTGGGACCTAGTTGCTAATCTAGTATCTCGTACAGTTTTCTCTGGGTCTGCAATTGAAGGAGAGTATAATCCCGTGTTCTGCATTAGATTCACACTGTAATTCTTGGTTATTATGGGCGATAATAATGTTGTCCGTATTACTCGTACAGGAATAGCTAATCTTAATCGTTTTCCTATTAAATATTTAACTTAGGGGATTATCGTTGTGAAAATGCTTACTTATAAATTTAAATAAGAACTTCCCAATGGTAACGGTTGGGTTGAACCATATAATCTTCCTTTTCCTGTTTACCTTTAGCTACGTTTCAGATATACTAGTGGATGTCAAATAAGTTATTATCTTATCACCCGCTACTCTGGAGGGCTTTTTCATATAGTTTTTTTGATATCGCTAAAGATCCTAAGGTCAGAAGATAATCGGCTAATTTTAGCATTAACCGTCTTAGGTATTTGCTTTATAATGGCTTTAGAGTGGTTAGCATTAATGTTGATGTAGCTAGGGGTTTCATTTTCATTATGGTACGCTTTATATTAATTCTTATTGAGGTTAAGGGTAATGTCTAGGTAATTCACTATCTTTAAGTTGGAAGCAATCTCTATTTTAAATCCTAATATCTTAAGGCTCTAATGATTTTCTTCTGGATTTTCATATGCAAGGAACTATTAATATTCGAGATGAACATAAGCCCATCATCTCGCTATTGGCCTACTTGTTTAGAATTCACAATTCTACTAAATGTGTCTAGGATATAGAAGCACATTAAATTGGCAACTTGGATTGAATTATGTGCCCCCATGTGGATAACAAATTTACTCTTGAGACTTTTAGTGCAGATAGAATCGTTAAAAGCAAGGAAAGATTTCCTGGCTGCTAAAAATACTATTAGCTTCTTCGTCTGTGATTTTTACATAGTTTCTAGCGAAATTAATATTGTTTAATAGGGAGTCTTCATATATTGAGGGATATAAGTCAACAATAACAAATTTAAGAAGTGTGGTTCTAGCTTTGTTAGCAATATCTTAATGACATATCAATGATATTTATATATTTGGACACGGACGTATTTACATATCTATGTCTATATTAGAATACCCATAAACACGTAGGGTCTTTTTAAAAGTAGGTCATGATTTAAAATGATGAGGGAACAATGTCATGAATTTATTATCGATTATGTCATTAACTAGTTAAAGACGATAATTATATTTGTGTGATTTGAATAGTCACACAGTTTTATTAAAAATTCAGTTTAGATAGACTAAAAAAAAGCCGCAATCATTTTCCCATGATTCTGATTATCCCAAAACCGTCTGGCAGGTGTTTCATCAGGTGTTTCGAAATATATTCCTCTTCTATGGTTTGCAGCATTTCTTTCTCAACTTGATAAAAGACTGACTCATCCACTGCATCTCTTGACCTTGCTGTATCTGCTTCTTTCCTTGATAAAGTTTTCTGTCATCTGCAGCTCTTGATCTTCTCTTCCTTGCAGCATCTGTTTTCTCTCTGATGTTTATGATTTTCTTTGATCTTCATTGTTTTTCCGGATTTTGCCTGTCTTCTAGCTTGTGCCTTCTCTCGAGTTTCTTCGGCTCTTCTCTCTCTTTGCCTTAGACCTCTGATATTTAGATTTTTCTATGGAATTTTGAAGAAATAACTTTAGGTTGAAATTCCAATTCAGATCAAAAATTCCGCGGATCTTTAAAACCTCTTACTTTAATTCTGATTTCTTGGCATTTTGGAGAAATTCAATTGATTTCCTTAATTCATAAAGTTTTGAAGATATTTTAAACTGAATTTAAAACAGAAATTTTTTGTTGTTTTAAACTCAATATAAAATAAAACTTTTAAAATCACTATTTTGTAGATATTTAAAAATTTGAATTTTTAAATCGTCCCTCCTTATTCTCAGATACATTATTACTTAGGTCAAACATAACAAGAAAATATTTAAAAAATAATTTTTTACAATTATAAACTGAGATGACAATAAAGGTGCAAGTATTTCAATTCATATTAGCCCCGCTGTTACAAGTTATATCAATTTTAAAATTTACCATATTACATTTTTAAAGACGGAAAAAAATGATGAATTTTCTGCTGAAAGAGAGGCTTGTTTATTGAAACAATATAATGTATGAATGCCAGCTTTTTATCTAGTTAGTTTCATTTTGTCCATGTATTGTTTTTTAATAAGATGAATTATATTTTAATTATACGCACTTGTTTCATCCTCGCTTTAATTTCCAAATACTATCAGCGCCAAACACACATGCATTTGTTTCTTGAATTTCTAGCAAATTATGAGACAAAATTTTCCAGCTATACAAATTAATATTAACAATAGCTTTTACACTTATCAAGTAGTTGCCAAACATAATAGACATTTGTTTTAATGTAGAAAGGTGAATTGTATAAATAAGTTTCGTTGTATAATTATGTATACTTAAATTTATTTAATAATAAATATTATACAGTTTTATAAATGTGGTACAGCCCTCTACAGAGATTAAAGGAACAATATACCACTGACTTAAGTTTGATATCGGGAATAAACATACATATATTAAAATTATAGATAGATAGATAGTTAGATAGATAGATAGATAGATAGATAGATAGATAGATAGATAGATAGTTAGATAGATAGATAGATAGTTAGTTAGATAGATAGTTAGATAGTCAGTTAGATAGATAGTTAGTTAGTTAGTTAGATAGATAGTTAGTTAGTTAGTTAGTTAGTTAGTTAGTTAGATAGATAGTTAGTTCGTTAGATAGATAGATAGATAGATAGATAGATAGATAGATAGATAGATAGATAGATAGATAGATAGTTAGATACATAGTTCGATAGATAGTTAGATAGATAAATAGTTAGTTAGATAGTTAGGCAGTTAGAGAGATAGATTGATAGTTGGTTAGATAGATAGATAGTTAGTTAGATAGATAGATAGATAGATAGATAGATAGATAGATAGATAATTAGAGATTTAGTTAGATAGTTAGATAGATAGATAGTGAGATAGATAGATAGATAGATAGTTAGATACATAGTTAGATAGTTAGATAGTTAGCTAGTTAGATAGATAGATAGTTAGTTACATAGATAGATAGATAGATAGATAGATAGATAGATAGATAGATAGATAGATAGATAGATAGATAATTAGTTAGGTAGATAGTTAGTTAGATAGTTAATTAGTTAGATATTTAGATAGATATTTAATTAGATAGTTAGATATATAGTTAGATAGATAGTTAGATAGATAGTTAGATAGCTAATTAGTTAGATATATAGTTAGATATATAGTTAGATAGATAGATAGTTAGATAGATAGATAGTTAGATAGATAGATAGATAGTTAGATAGATAAATAGTTAGATAGATAGTTAGATAGTTAGATAGTTAGATAGATAGTTAGATAGTTAGATAGTTAGATAGTTAGATAGGTAGTTAGATAGATAGATAGATAGATAGATAGATAGATAGATAGATAGATAGATAGATAGATAGATAGTTAGATATAGTTAGATAGATAGTTAGATATATAGTTAGTTAGATAGTTAGATAGATAGTTAGATATATAGTTAGTTAGATAGATAGTTAGATAGATAGTTAGATAGTTAGATAGATAGTTAGATAGTTAGATAGATAGATAGATAGATAGTTAGATAGATAGATAGTTAGATATTTAGTTAGATAGATAGATAGATAGATAGTTAGATAGTTAGATATGTAGTTAGATATATAGTTAGATATATAGATAGTTAGATAGTTAGATAGTTAGTTAGATAGATATTTAGATAGATAGTTAGATAGATAGATAGATAGATAGATAGTTAGATAGTTAGTTAGATAGATAGATAGATAGATAGATAGATAGATAGATAGATAGATATGAACAGAGTGAGATAGATAGATAGATAGATATGAACAGAGTGAGATAGATAGATAGATAGATAGATAGATAGATAGATAGATAGATAGATAGATAGATAGATCCTTGAATCGTTACATACATATGGATGGACTGACTAAATAAATAGATAAACACATGGATAGGAATACACTAGTTAAATTGGTAGATGCACTTATGTGACTCTAAGCATATATAAACAGACTAGATAGACAGATAGATACATACATATATATATATATATATATATATATATATAGATAGATAGATAGATAGATAGATAGATAGATAGATACTTGAATCGTTACACACATGAACCGACTGGTTAAATAGATTGATAAACAGATGAATAGGAATACAGTAGTTAAATTGGTAGATACACTATTGGGACAGTACACATATATAGATAGATAGATAGATAGATAGATAGATAGATAGATAGATAGATATTGTTAGAATGTATAATGAATGCCTATTATTTTTCAAGCACATATTAGTTGGAATATAATATGTAAGTGTTTGTTTTTTCATCGGATTTGTTTGTATAGACTCATATGAATGCGTATTGTAAACAAATACTGAATTTCCATAATACAAACAGAAAACAAAAACGGTCCTAACTCAATAATCCCTTATCTAACTTTAGTGAAATTGGGCAGTGCACTCGGCAAGGGTGCAAGATAAAATGTGCTCCTATATTGTGTATTATGCATTTTTAAAGCAGTATCTTGGAAACGAACATACATACATACACAGCACATTTGAGTTTTAGTGTACATACACTACCGGCCATCATTATTAGGCCACTCCAGTTTTTTTTTTAAAAGAAATCATGTATTTCATACTATTGTTAGTATTTATTGCCAAGTGTATAATTCTAATTGAAAATAGAATTGTTCTTTTTTATTATTACTTTGCAAAATTTTACAAGGCAAGGAAGCAAAGATGAAGTCGTCCGAATCACCCTAAATCTTTTTGTTTCTTTCATTGATGAAAACTGCAATATAGGTTATTATTAAATATTTACAAATTCATTTGATTTACATGTTATTGTGCAATATTAACAAAAGGACCATTGTATTTTCATTTACAATTATTCACTTGGCAATAAATACTAAAAAATAGTTTGAAATAAATCATTTTTTTTTAAAACACTGTAGTGGCTTCAGATAGATAGATAGATAGATAGATAGATAGATAGATATAAACATGAATGGATATGAATGTTGTTGACTATAGTGTAAATGTGCGTGCGTATGTGAGTGAATCAAAGTTATTTCTTCATATATCTGAACATGTATATGAATAGACACATACAGAACGCACGGATACGATTTAACGCACTGAGCGTAATTAATATCAAGTTTCTTTCTCAGATCATTTCACTTGTTTAGCAAATGCCATGTTAACTGAGTGCCACACAAATGTAAACTTGTACCAAACATAGCACTCATATTTAATCATTCAAGAATTCAAATTACTGTGTGTGATGGCGGTGAAGCTGTTAGTCGATGTTTGGTGCTTGCAATTTCTTTTCATTTTTTTCTAGACATTAAGATTTAATTTTCTTCCATATCGTTTCCTTTCAGTTGTTTATTTCATCATTTTTTGTGCTTCTGAATTTTTACCGTCACTTTTGGTATTTTTCTTTCTTAAAATTTCTTTTTCTAAACGAGTAGATGTCTTTTCTTCTTTACTCATTATATATTTATTTGTGTATTTCTTTTAAATATTACTGTGGTTTCTTTTTTTCTTTCTTTAACTTGTTTATTTCTAACCGAAATAATTATTTTCTTTCATTCTTTTATTCTTTGATTTGGATCTCCTGTGTTTTCCAATTTTTTTTCTTTCATATTTCCTTCCACTTTTTCTTTCGTTTTAATTTCTGTGTTTTGTTTCGTTTGTTTTTAGCCCGGTTTTGTTATTTTCTTTTTTTCATTCGATTTTTTTTCTTTTTTGGTTTTTGTTTTGCTTCTTTATTTGTCAGCATTTCTTTCTTTTTTTCTAAGTAATTTGAAGATTACTTTTCATTCTTATTTTCTTTTTCTTTTCTTTCTCTCTTTCTTTTCATATTTACTTCTGCCTTCTTTCTTTTCAATTTTTGCGCCTTGTTTCGGTTGTTTTTAATTTTTTTGTTTTTTTCCGATTAATTTGATATTTCTTTCTGTTTTTTCTTTCTTTCTTTCTTTGTGTTTGTTTTGCTACTTTTTTAATCTTTTGCATTTCTTTTAATCTATTTTCTAACAAATTTAAGATTTCTTTTTTTCTTCTTCCTTTGTTTCTTCTCTAACTCATGTTCTAACAATTTCTTTATTTTTCTCTTTTAATCTTTCTATTTCTCTGTCTGGGGCCATCTCTCTGTCTCTCAGACTTTCCCTCATTCAATATGTCTAAGCAATAACCAGATAGTCGCTGTAAAGGTACCTTACCAAATAGAATGCAAGAACCAAAAGCAAATAAACAAACGGTGTTGTATAGTCGGTTAGTAATCACCAGGAGGAGAAACTTGCGGCAAAAAATAAAAAACTGAAATGTCTTCTAAAATGAATACACTCAAATCCATTACCACTGGCTTGCAAACAAGAACTTTTCCCCGAGCAGATATTTTTTCTATATGAATATAAATAATATAAACACACACACACACACACATATATATATATATATATATATATATATATGGGCAGCATATCTTCATTTAAGCATGTTTAATTATATAATTTAAACATATTATGTCAATTTTTTTATTTTAATCTCAAGTGAGTTTCTTAGTATGATGTGGTCATTAAAATAAAAAAAAGGCCTCTGTGGATGTCTTTATAAGTTTTATTTCCCCAAGTACTTTCAATCTCATCCAAGAACATGGGGTTATTGCTAAGACATATTTAATGTAGTTGCTTGTTATTATAATATTAATTAACTAATTTTGAAAAGTTGATAAATAAAATTAATCTGCACAAAATTATAATCTCAGGAACAGAGCATGTGTAAATATAAAAGTAGACACTGAAGACAAACCAATTGTAGACATTGTGTTTTCTGCTTGAACGCAGTTTCAAGGTGATATTTACTCTTCTCCCCCACTTGAGGTAGATGTGACACAAGGTCTTTTTTAATGTGGGGAACATGAGCACGCACGCCCAGGTCATGGTCAAAACATTACCTATCCACCGCGGTGGATAGGTTCAAAACCGGTCTAAACTGGTCTTATTCGGTTTTAATTGGTCATTTTGAACCCCAGCCGGAAGGCCGGGGGGTGGTGGCAATGTACGCAGTCTTCAAGGTAACTGAATACTGCACTCAAGCATCAAATAAACTTCACAGAAAAACAGACTTGCTGCTGCTCTCTCGCTTTCCAAACAACTATGTCCAATGAGAAAATTGCCAATTCTAACCTGTTTAACTTGCATGCGCAGTCGAGATAAACGCATGCAAATTTGGTCCTTATTAAAACTAAAAACTGAAATATAATATAAATAATACTCATAGCTTTCCGTGATATACGAAAGTAGGCATTTCACCTTGATAAATTAACTGAGGGTAAGAAACCTGTACCTATTGCTGTTTGATAAATTTTATGTTGTAAACAATGTTTCGAATTTGAGAGTTTGTCTTAATATTAGTTTAAAGAGCAGACAACCACAAATTGGCTTAGTGTATCACGATAGGCTAATTGTTAGATTAGTAATGCGGTCTGCGGTACTAGTTATTAATCTTCTGCTGCTGCATAGTTATAGCATTCTTCCTTGGCTGCGCTGAGATGTTCGGGTCAGTCAGTTAAGTGCTATACGTGATACTCGCTTGGGCGATCATATCTGACATGACTGACTGGGCAGAAGATTATGCTGCAGTAGGTTGCCATGGTTTTCTGCGGTAGACTGGTTGCCAGCCAAGGCTATAGAATCCAGTCTGTCCTATTATTTAACCTATAACGAGAGGGAAGAGACGGATTAATACCTTTGCCAAGGGTAGGTGTGCGTAAGTGAATGCAAGAGAATTCAACTGGAATTCGAACAAGGCTCTCCGATTTGTCGTTCCGTGCCGATATCCACTGCACAACAACGCACATCCGTTCGGTTAAAAGTAGCTACTTTACTGAAATTATATATATATATATATATATATATATAAAGACGCCAAAAGAAAATCCACCGTTATTTTGGTTTCGATTACATAACCAACAATAGAGACTGAGCTACACGATACCCTAAAACAATAAAAATACAAAAAATAACAAGTAGGGCTTACTGTCACACCATGTTGAAAGACCGGTTCATATATGATTACCAAAGTTAAGCAACGTCAAACCTGATCAGTACCTATATTGGTTGGTGCTTGGGAATTCCAGGTACTCTAAACTTCGCGAATTTTCTAAGGTCTCATTGTAAATCTGAGTGCCGATCACTAATTTCAGGTGGTTTGTTATATTCACTTCCGCACGAATACCTTTGTTCTCCCCTCCAGCTATGGGTTAATTAGTAGATCTTTTATCAGTAAATCTTATTAGCTCTAAAGAACATTTCAGTCTAAAATGTTTTGTGGCTTTTAAACATTTAGTACTGTATGTTCGTATAAATCCAGGCTGAATTAGAAGTAGCACTAAGCGCTAGTTAGTTTTATAATAATTAGTTTAAATGCTATGGACCGACATTTCACAGTGATATATAACGTATGTATACGTTTACAGCCCGCAATGAAAGTTTCAAGAAGACGTATAAGTACGTCCTTAGCATCAAAACTGAAAAGCTTTGGTTAATCGGACACACAAGCTTCAAGTAGCTAAAAGTATTTGCTTTTCGTAACTTAGAGAAGATGTTTATTCATTACTCGACGGTTATGAAAGCCTTACAGACTGCGATAAATTAAACCCGGTGAAACTACGCTAAGCTAAGGCAGACCATCTCAAAATACATCCCAGAAGCACGTTTGCATCACAAAGCAGCTGTTTAAAGTTCATAGAAATAAGTCTCAAATTTTTTATGTTACTTTGTTGTCGGTATTTTGATAGTATCCGGTGTGTACTTTTCACAGTGATAGGAATCTTTATTTTTAGGGTGCATAAGTTCCCGAAAATAAGATTAAAATATAAAAAAAGTGTAATTGAAACTTGGTTTTATTTAAATTTCCTTTTCTTTATTTTTATGTTTTTGTTTTTGTTTTGCTCTAATACTTGTGTTTCCCTCGTTCTTAAATAGAAGCCGTTTTTGTTTTTACAAACTCTTTCCATATTTACAACCCCGCGGCCCTATGGCTTCTTTTTAGTTTTTTTTTTTTTGTATTATTTTTCTCCGCCATTGTCATAATTTTTACAACAGTGAAACACTCTTTTCATGCATTTTCTTCGAGAAAAAACAGTTTCACTTTCTTTTGGTTTTATATTTGTTTATAGTTTTTATCTACAAGAAAAATAGTGCTTAAAAATAAACTATCAACAATTTAAAAGAAGACGCAAAAGAAAAATAACACAGGAGAAATAATATATTTTGTAATGCTCAACTTTGGGCAGACATTCATAAGTACAATTATTTTTTAAAAATTTCTGTCTGAATTTCTTGGATGAGGAGTTAACGTTATTGACATTCGGCAAATTTAGTTTTTGTTGCTGTTATACCAACATTTCGATCGATGTGCTCTCCGTCCTTCCTAAAATATCTGTTGATAATGTTGACCAATATTTAAAACTGAAAGTTTCTTTTTCTAATCTATGGAAGTACCTTGTCTCTGACACCCGTAGATAAAATAAAGGATTCTTGAAGTAATGCCGGAACGAAGGAAGGCTGAAAAGCACATGACAGAAACGCTTTGATAATAACAAAGACAGCGAGCAAATAAAACAAATGATGACTTTTTAAAAATATTTATTTTCAGGTTTAAAACATTCGAAAATTAAAAACAATATTTGGAGATACAAAAAAACAAAAAAAACAAAAAAACAAAAAACAAAAAAAAAACAGAAATTTAAAAAAATTATTTCACCCCAAGCAAGCACAGGTTACAATGATGGAAAAGACTGGGCAAAGGATTTTGAGCAAAATATAAATAATGAACAGGATTCAAGAAGATACAAGATAGCAAATAAGATTGTATTTAAATTTCAGAGATTGTAGCTATCAGGAAAGCAAGTAAACGGAAGGTTTCCACAGCGGGAAGTGCGAGAAAAGTAACTATTACAGTAGAAGTGAGGGTTATATTTAATGTTGTGGATTCCGGGTGAGGAAGCGCACAAAATGATGAACAAAACAGATATGGAGATAGGAAAGTAGGTTATATTGAAAGTAATATACAAACTTGAACGCAGGTTAGTAAATCCAGAAATACTTTTAGTAAAAAATAAATATATACAAGCCTTGAAGTGAAGTCATTGGAAATAGTATATCCGTGTATATTATTCTAAATGAGTAGAGCGCAGAGCTAGGCTGGTCTCTGGGTAACTTAGGTATCTCACGGAACTCTCCGATAACTGTGACGGATCTCTACGATTACACTCCACTGCCAACTGCAACTACAACTACTGTTCTCTCTATGGCAGGAGTATATGTGAACTCAATCAAGTCTATTATCATATGCAAAATAGGGGAGATCCCACAACATTTAACTATATAAACGGCACAAGAGTGGGATTTAGATGCTGATCTGGTAGCGCACTTAAATTCATGCGGTCGGGGAACCAGAGAAAAAAGTTCGTCAGAGCAGTTGCCATGAAAATATTTGTCGGAAAGACAGAGGGAAACCATGCCACGTCGGTGAGAAAGTGACTGAAGTCGAGGTGCCAAGTCAGAATCTGTTACATTGCAGATCCTTTTGTGGATTTTATCAAGAACCTCGAGATCAATAGCAAAAGTAACCGACAAGATATGGTAACAGTATTTAATGCACGGACGAATGGTAGATGTATTCTGAGGGGAAAAAATGTTCAAGCCTGGGACAGTGACTCTACCTTCCTAGCAGTAGATTCAGCTATAGATACGATGTCGGTTGAAAAAAGAAACGCAACGTACTGATCTCTAGAAAACAATCATCAACAGAAAAGGAAAAGTGATTGTTGGAATAAATCTAATCTAAACTTATTTATAAATGGAACTTTGTCTCTGTGTGTGTGTGTGTGTGTGTCCCCGTTACCTATAGACTCCGAAACGGCTAAACCGATTTTCTTGAAAATTTACACAGTTGTACTATAAGCGTCTGCGAGTGTTCTTAGCTAAGTTTTGTGTCGAGGTACCCCCGATAAAATCGGGTTATAGAAGGAGTGGTCCGATTTTAATCAAATTTGATACACTCATAGACAAAGACATAAGAAACGATATTCAGAAGTTTCAAGGTTGCAGTTCTTACACTAGTGCAGATAATCGATAATACATATATATATATATATATAAGGCAAGATGTTTGTGAGTGTGTCTGTTTATCTGCCTGTATGTCCTTTATACAAACCCACAATTTTTATCCGATTCTCACCAAACTTCACACAAATATTCTTTAGGCTGAGTCTAGGACCATGGATTAATCTTAAAGCTTTCATTACACTAGAGCAATGCCAGGCTCCACTGCTCGTAAATTATTAAAATGAAGAAATAAGTAAAGAAGAATGAATGTGAATCTAAGTTTAGAAAGTATCAAATCGGAAGATAGACGAAGGAGAAAAAAATATGTGAATGTGGCGATAAATATAATACAAACAAACAAACAAAAAAAAAATCATAAACAAAAAGCAAACCAATGATGGAGGGAAGAGTTATTCAACTACCTCATGGCTGTAGTAGTTGCATACTGTGTATTTCACGGTCTTGGCTCGAACGGACCTACAATTTATTGGATGCTATTTTCGAACAAATTGCACTGAACTACATAACATTACTGAAAATAAGCAGACGAACCTGTTCAGTGTTTAGATAATTATTCACATAGAAATAACATGTTCTGGAAACGTTTATGTAGGTGTCTATGTAAAACTTAATAAAGATTAGTAAATAATAGCTACTTCAGAATTGTATCACAATTATCGTAGAAACTGCGAAAAATAAATTTGTAAATCTTGAATGAGACACGAGGAATTTCCAAAAAAGTAAGGTACAGGCTCATCCTGTTTACTATATAGACATTATTTTATTTAAAAATATATAATATTTACTAATTTAAAAAAAATATAAAAATATATAATATATAAAAATATATACTATTTACTAATTTAAAAAAAATATAAAAATATATAATATATAAAAATATATAATATTTACTAATTTAAAAAAAATATAAAAATATATAATATATAAAAATATATAATATTTACTAATTTAGACATACACAGGGTGAGAGTGTAAATTGTCACCAGTTATATTTTTAATTTCATTAATGCTCGTTGTTTGTTTTTGATTTTCTCAACTGCTCATTGTCGTAGGGTTATGACGCAATTCACCCCACCAGAAAGTGGCTGATGAAACTCGTTGGAAGTGACAAGTATTTCGGACAAAACTAATGTTGATAAGGATTCTTTAGCTACATTAGCAGACGTTAACGACTTTCCTTGTGCCTTATGTATATATCCCATTACGATTGAAATGATACGCATAACATGGAAGGTTATTTTATCGAGTAGAATAATTGATTGCCTTTTGACTGGGTCCTCTGCTTAAACCGCTGTCATTGAAATAAAACTCTATGTTAAATGTAAATCCCTTCAGGTTTCTCTAAAACAAAATGGCCGCAGAAATTAGATTATATACGTACTAGCAATATAGCCCGGTGTTGCTCGGGTGAAATGAAAGCTTTAAAACTAATCAATGACTCAGACTCTTTGAACGTTGGCAAGAAAGACTAAAAAGCAATAGTTGTTTCCAGTTAAAGTGAAACCGTAGACTGAAAGCAAAATGAATGAATGTAAGTCAAATTTTGATTTCCTGGTATCGATATCAAATAAGTTTTTTTCGTCTTAAACTGAATTTTGAAGGTTAAATAAGGCTTCTGAGTAAATGATATCATGGCTGAGATTAAGAACTACAATTATACCTACTTAGAGCCAAACCCGAAGTAAAAACTAAAATAAAAGGGCTGAAAAAATACAGACATACAGGCAGATAAACAGACACACACACAAACATCTGGCCTTTTATATATATATATATATATATTATCGATTATCTGCACTATTGTAAAAACTGCAACCTTGAAACTTCTGAATATCGTTTCTTATGTTTTTGTTTATGAGTGTATCAAATTTGATTAAAATCGGACCACTTCTTCTATAACCCAATTTTGTCTATCTTATCTTTTCTGAACCTAAGTGCGCTATCTATTTACTCAAGCTTTCTAGGTAATTTAATCTTTGTCTTCCTTCAAATTTTCCTGTGAGAGTCACATTTCCAAGCCCCCTTTCTATATTCTGTCGCATCCTGATGTTAATTATAAGTGCACTTTTTGTTTCCATTATCTCTAAAAATTCATCGTGTCTCTCATGTTCAATGTATGATATTCTCATTATTCTTCTTTAAAACCACATTTCAAGTCTCTTCTTCATCCGTGAGGAAATTGTTCAGTATTCACTGCCATATAGGAGGGTTAATATTACATAACAAAAAATAATCATCATAATAGCAATTTCTACTTTCCTCATAAATGTATTAGAAGTTTCAATTTTATCCTTTTTAAACATAATGTAAGTTTGATAAGGTGTAAGACAGCCTTAAAAAAACAAAACATGAATTTGATTATAAAAACTAAAACTGTTATCCTCAAAACATGTTTTCTTAGGACGTATATATTCCATGGATACTTGTTATCGGCACGGAAAGCGGTATTCTTCTTCTATGTGCCCTATCCCTTCAGGACGTAGGCGATCATGGCTTTCCACGTTTCCCTATCCGTGGTGGCTCTGAGCACGCCTTCTCCTGTTACACCATGCAATCCTCATTCCGTCATCCACCTGATTATGCCCTTCAAATATGTTATCCATTGCTTTTCCCTGTCTCTTTACCCCTCTATCTGTCCTGTTAATATCAGATTCTCCAAGCCCTCCTTCCTCATTGCCTGTCCCAGGAACTTCAGCTGTCTCTTCCTGATACTCAGTATTAATTTTCTTTTTGTTTCCATCATTTCCAAGATCTCATCATTGCTCACATGCTCGATCCATGATGTTCGCAGCATCCTTCTGTAGAACCACATTTCAGTTGCTTCAAGATTTTCCTTCAAAAGCGGTATAGGAAAGCCGAATTTAAATTCAGACTAACGTTAATTTTTGTATGATTGCCCTGGGGAAAAAATGTGAATACATCTCTTCTTATCGACCAATTATGATTTAAATAATAGAGCAGACCAGGCTTTTGAATCTTGGGTGGCAGCTAACCTAGGCGAAGGACAACACCACCATAAAACCCTGGAGACGGTAACGGTAAAATACACCACTATTTTCCTTCAATAGAGAGCTTTGACTTTCTTTGACATGAACGGATATGAAATAAAAAAACATTAAGATCGGAAGGATTGAGAAGAGAGGATAACAAAATGCTATATAAGTTTACGTGGAAATTTTCAGCCGGTATAACTCTCACCGTTTTCTGCTGATACTATCATAATTTTTTTTAATTTTACACTGTTTACACCGTTCGAACTGTTATCGAAATCTTTAATACCATACTCACAACGTTTCAGCCGTTGCACGCTCCGACCTTCTTCAGATTATGTACGTTGGAATTTCGAACTGTACACTTATTTAGTCCGTGGTGGTAAATTCTTCTAATTCCACGTGCCATGCCTTTTTTTTATATCTCCTATCAGTTAATTCCCTTGAATAATTCAACACACTGTTTTCTCTCTCACAGCTCTTTGAGTCAAATCACCTTTTGGATTAAACAATCTACTGAGCCATGTGTCCTTGGGAACAATCTATCACCGTGACCTAAATAAAGTATTAGATTCGAGAGTCTACAATATATTAACTGAGGAAAATTGGAGCGAATACAGCAATAAAGATGAGGACAACAGTTCGAACGCTATAAAAATGTAAATGTTTACAATACACCATCTCAGAAATATAACCAGATATTTATTCTTGCTTTTTTTTTTAATGTTATTCATCTCAGTTACTCGAAGTTGTTATGCTTTAATAATTTGTAAGACAGAGCTACAGGTGGTTAAGAGTGCAGTCATCACGATCTTCACAGCATGCTTCTCATTTGTAGCTATGTGAAATATTACCTTGGACTAAAGAAATACGTATATGCACGTCTCACCATGGAGTAATGAATGGTAAGAGTATCTTGTACATATTTACTGGTGTAATGAATGCAAGCTTCTCACATTTTCGTCTTACTGTGCTTGGAATGTTTATTTTCCAAATAATGTATTGAATAGTATTATATACTTGTTTATCTATATTTTACTAATTGATTTGCATGTTTAATGTTATAGCAATTCCTTATGAGTCATTTAATGCCGAAAATTTTATTTTCTTGGCTGCTTTGAAGTATTAAAAATGATATATGTTTGTCATGGTGGCATCACCGGTTACAATGAATTGAACTATTCCTACAACTACATATACTTCCCCTCACAAGAAGAGTGCTCAGAGAGTGAGAGATCCGCAGGAGATCAGCATAAGCAGATCAGCGGAGAGCGATAAACATAGATAGCCAAGACTGCTACCGTACGAACATTGCGAGTTCCAAATTACAGTATTACTTCCTAAATACTGCGCCTCCTCGGCCTTACCCTCTCTTCTGATCTCAAGTGGAACCACTCCATTGAGTCAATAGCTAAATCCATTGCTAGGAAGTTTGAGTTACTATGTCGGTCCAGAATGTTTTTCCCGCCTAAGACCATCCTGCATATATACAAATCAACCATTCGCTCGTGCATGAAGTACGACTTCCATATATGGTCAGGTGCCTCCACTGTTCACCTCGGTGTTCTTGACAGACTCCAAAGGAGAATCAGTAATGTGATAGGTACCGACTTGGCAGCTCGACTACAGTCACTTTCACACCGACGGGATGTGGCTTCCTTTGGTCTGTTCTATAAAACTTTCATGGCTTCTGCTCCAACGAACTTAGTTCACTGGTGCTACTGCAACAGGTGTTTACTCGTGAAACCAGACTGGCAACTGGGTTTCACCCCTTCACAGTGAGCTCAACCAAATGTAGACGACAATTTGACTCCTGCAGCTTCTTTCCTCACATTTCACGCCTGTGGAACTCGCTTCCTTATTCTTGCTTTCCTGACGGCTACAACCACCAGGAATTCAAATGCAAGGTCAGTACTCATCTCTTAACCACTTGGCCCTAGTTCTTTACTTACCACCCTGTATATCCTTTCCTTTCTCTCCACCTTTGCAACTGTCATCACAACTATGTTTCCTCCCTTCTCTTGCTCATTTCTAAATGGTTTGTCTTTCTCTTCACTCTCTTCTATTTTGTGCTTTTACTCTTATGTAGCCCCCTGCACATCAGTAGCGTTACCGCCTTGCTCGGGGTGATATGATTAAAAAAACAAAACAAAAAACAAACTCGTATTTATTCGTTCTACTAACAGAGTTCCACGTATTGTATTTTGCTGTGTCAATACATATATATATATATATATATATATATATATATATATATCGTTATTTCCTAATTTTGATGTTTGCATTATTTCTTGCTGGGCACTTAACCGGGTCCACGACAATATTATTCTTATTTCACGATCAAATATATGGTAGATGGTAGCCAACTCTAGAGCATATACATATTTAGTGCTTTTACTCTTATGTTACCGCCTTGCTCGGGGTGATATGATTAAAAATTGGGAATTGTTTTAACAGAGAATTGAAAATGCGAGAGCTAAATCTGAAAGTACATGGGGAAAGCGAAATATGCCTCCCAAAACCTAAGCAAAATATTAAGAAGGAAAATATTTGTAGAAACAAAGAATGTCGAAATAATAAGTAATATCAATCCTAGTATATGGCAGTGAAAGCAGAACAATCTACCAACAGACGAAAATGAGACTTGAAGCAACAGAATGATCGTTCTATAGCAGGATACTGAGAATACATAAGATATAACGTGCATAACAAATTAAAATACGTTTGTACTTGCAATAAGAAATATGACAATTGATTTTTTTAAGATACATAATAAGAAATGAGGATTTGGAGAATTTAATAATCACAGAACATAATGAAGGCAAGAGAAGCAGAGGAAAGCAGGGAATAGCTTACCCAAGGTTCATGTGTAAATAGATGTCATAACAATGAATTGGAGGGGTGATGACAAACCTTACTCAAAGCTACACAGGATAGGAAACTGTGATGAGTCATCCGAACCCAGATCATGAAATGATATGGTACAAGACGAATTTTAATATGTTATATATGGGTTTCTTAATTCTTCTCTTCTTTGAAGCATAAAGCATATTTGGAACATAAAATCGACCGACGCAATTACCAACACTTGTATTTGACAGCGCCCATTCAAAGTCGCTGATGAAAGCATTGCGAAAGACCTGCTGTATAGAAGAAGTCCAAGTCTCGTCTGAAAACGCTTGAAAAAGAAACATTTAGATTGTGACTACAAAGATATCTAGAAGAAAAGAACATAAACTGGGGATTTTTCGCTGAGGAAGAGTGAACTCGATGAAAATACAACATAAATTGTGAGAGATCGTTTTTCAATTGTAGTCAATGGATACGAGACTTTAGTTTTATATGTGGCCACAATAGAAGCTGCGCTACCATAAACAACCGAATCAAATCTTCTTAAAGGCATATCTATGATATTCTGAAATTGATGGATCGCACTCATGGTTTTTTCTTATATGAATGTATTAAAAATCACAAATAATGAGATTAACAGTTGTTAATACGTTATTTAAATGCTATCCCTAGAATAGTTTGAATTTTTTTAGAAAATTAATACTTTAACTAAAGATTATGGTTAATCCTTTAGCCCCCCAATGAAGTACAATGTGTTGTTACTTTTATTTCCGTAACTGGTAAAATTGTGTGGAGTTGATAGCCTCACGTCCAATGGGATTGGGATTCAAAGTTGTTCTTGACAACTTGAACAAGGCTGAGTTTTCTCTATAAGAAATCCCAAGCTATGGGAAGTGAGATTGAGTCATACCTTTCCAAGCGATCACAACGTTTACAGCTGTAAATCAAACTCGAAATGCTAATTCCTCTTATTCGTGCATTAAAACTACAACTTTGTTTATCCATAATATACTTCTAAACAGCTACCTTATATTCTTATGGTTTCCTTGTTAATATCAACACAATTGCCAATTAAGAATTAACTTAAAATAATGCTGTCCTTCATCGATAAAATAGATTTGCAATAAAAATGTGTGTAAAAAAATTCTTAGGTCGACCCACTTGTCAAACTCAGAATTTAAATGAACGAATATCAGAATACTGATTTTGCGATCCTCGTATGTCTAAAAAACTAATTCCTCTGAAATATACACCTTTGTGTCGTTTCAGCATAATTCCGTTAAAAGTTCATCAAAGCTTCAAAAAGAAATAAAAACAGCTCTGACATGTTTAAGCATGTTGACAGTTTAAATGAACGGTAAATTTCCATCAAAATGACACCGAAATGTATACTGATTACTTTAACACCCTTTCTTTCTATTAGATGGAAGAATTGTAGGGGTGTAATGATTCGCAACCTTATTTCATAGATCTAGTTTAGTTCGATTCACATTCGTGCTCCGTACTTGTGACCTTGTGTCATAACTGCTGCGCTTGTTAAACGATCACGGAAGTGGACAAAAACAACTGAAGTACCGAATATATAAAATTACGGTCTGATGTTTATACAATAAAGCAACTTAATCCAAGTTTGTAGTAAGATTCTGGAGAACAACTTTGTTAGTATTACTGATCCCAGGTTTGGCTCATAATCTTCATCCCGGGTACTAGTTATATTTTTGATCCTTCCTTCTGATGAAATAATTGATTCTATGTGTTGGCAATATCAGTGATCCCAGATTCTGGTAATATTCTTGATCCCAGACTTTGGTAATATTCTTGATTACAATTGCTGGTAATTTTCCTGATTCAATGTTTTGGTAGAATTCGTCATCTCAGGTTCTCGTAATATTAATGACCACAGATCGGAATGAGGAAAAGATTTAGATTACTGAATTGAAATAACAGATACTTAATTTGTTATACGGCAACGGGGTTCCTTTATCTTCTCACTAGCACAAAATTTACATATTTTCAAAACCTATGATTTAATACGCATCAGTAGGCGATCATGGCCTTCCACATATTCTACTTCATCTGTGAATTGCCATGACAGCGAGAGAAATGTCTACCCTACGATTTAAAACATCTAAGGGAAGATTTAATGAAACGATGCTTTTCCCAAGAAAGTGAATAAAGGAGGCTGAAATTTGATCGCGCCGATTTCAGTTTCCAAACTGTTAACCACGCAATTACCCTCACATTCATTCTCAAATGCTGCTATCATCATTGCGTTTGAGACCTGTAATCGGTCGAGTTTGAAACAAGTTCTCTCCACTTATCTGCGTTAAAAGCCGGGGAGGTATTTATTCATATATAGTGTTTGGGCAAGAAGATCTGGTGGAACCCGCCAGTTTTTAGGTAAACCTATCTCTGTGTCGTCCAACTTGTAGATCACCTCGGTCCCGGACAAATAGTTATTGATTATATTCAAGGATTACAGTCTAGGAAATCCTCCACTCATATGAACATTCACCGTACATGAAATCAATCTGCCCCTTGTCAGGTTTAGTTTTAATTAACTGTCTAGTCATATACTCTCCAAAATATCCTGGTGAGGAAGCTGATGTTTCGTCCATGCGATAAAATACACGATACAAGTAGCACTTTTAGAGTGATCTGATAGATGCTATGTTATTAAAATACAATAACAGCGTATTTTCTTTTTGTTAAGTGATTATTGCCTTTTTATCAATTTACATCACCCGTATTCGGAAAGAAAAAAATGAATGAATTTAAATCGCTGATAATTTTCGCGGTGCAAAAGAATTTTACAACTCTACGAAAATCCAACACTCTGTCGAAATGTAATAAATTGTTTTGGTCTTATTTCGTCTATTTTTGAAGTTAGGGTTGAAACTATTTTTGTGCATAAAATAAATTAGAGATACGTATATTTTTTTATTTAATTACGTACCTTCATGAAATTCCAACAATGTGCCGATTGATCATATGTATTACGAGTTTTAAAAGATTATTTCCTGCCGGATTAAAATCAGTTTCGCCGAAAATGAAATTATAACCTATACTGGAAAATTTACAACTGCAAAAAAATATCATTTTGTTTGACAACAATTGCAATTACATTCTTTGAATCAAATTTCGACATTCACTCAGTTAATTGCCATACATGATACACACTTAGGCGATCAGGTTTAAAAATAGATACGACTGAGTGAGTAGAAGATTTTCCTGCTGTAGATTGCCATTACTTCTTGCGGTAGACTGGTTGCCGACCAAGGCTATAGAACCAAACCTGTCCTGCCGGAGAGAGAAGAGACGGATTCTTAACTTTCCCAAGCGTATCTGTGAGTAAGTGAATGCAACAAATTCAACATGAATTTGAACTCGGCTCTCCGATTTCTCGTTCCGAGCCAATATCCACTGCATCACAACGCATATCCATTAGGAAATTGTTTAATATAAAAAAGATATTCTACACGTTTTTTTGTAAAGATTTTCAAATATTTAATCAAATTTGAGTCAGTGAAGTTTGCCTGACTTTCTTTCCCCTGATAATTCACCTGTTGATATTCACTACACACTTCATATAGATTTTTGATATTCACTACACACTGCATATAGATTTTTGATATTCACTACACACTGCATATAGATTTTTGATATTCACTACACACTGCATATAGATTTTTGATATTCACTACACACTGCATATAGATTTTTGATATTCACTACACACTGCATATAGATTTTTGATATTCACTACACACTGCATATAGATTTTTGATATTCAACTACACACTGCATATAGATTTTTGATATTCAACTACACACTGCATATAGATTTTTGATATTCAATACACACTGCATATAGATTTTTGATATTCAATACACACTGCATATAGATTTTTGATATTCAATACACACTGCATATAGATTTTTGATATTCAATACACACTGCATATAGATTTTTGATATTCAATACACACTGCATATAGATTTTTGATATTCAATACACACTGCATATAGATTTTTGATATTCAATACACACTGCATATAGATTTTTGATATTAATTCACTTACACACTGCATATAGATTTTTGATATTCAATACACACTGCATATAGATTTTTGATATTCAACTACACACTGCATATAGATTTTTGATATTCAATACACACTGCATATAGATTTTTGATATTCAATACACACTGCATATAGATTTTTGATATTCACTACACACTGCATATAGATTTTTGATATTCAATACACACTGCATATAGATTTTTGATATTCAATACACACTGCATATAGATTTTTGATATTCAATACACACTGCATATAGATTTTTGAAAGTTTCTCAAACATATTTTAAATTTTTTTAAAGTAAATGCAAATATCTGTGCTAAATTATCAGATCAAGCGAAATATTTGTTGAGGGAAAATAGAAATAAAATAAAAAGGACAACGAAGCGGTAGTTGAAGGCTATGGTGTTAGCAGGAAATCAAATGTTTTACAGGTAAGAAAGCAAAAATCTGTCTACGTATTAGAATATAGCCATAATAAATATTATCTTTCTGCTTTCAAAACTTAATTTACTACATTTCTCTAGGTACCTCTACTGATTTTCGATAAATAACTTTTAAATTGAATTTTTAGAAATAAAAAAAAATTCTTGAAACTTTTATTTTAATTTAATTGAAAACTAAAAGATTAAATTTACTATTTCCAGTAGGCAAAATAATCTGGTGTATTTCAAAAAGAAATTATATTGATTGGAATATAAAAGTTTGAGATTTATATTAATCTTTCAATTTTCGGCGATTTTTGAGCGATCGACATATTTGTAAACAAAAGTTAATTCTCGGTTTTAAAACTATTACAAAAATGAAATATACATCTGTGGCACATCCATTTTAGAAAATTAGCAAATTTAATGTTAATTAATCTGTTTTACACAAATATTACTCATTTATAGCATGGAATATAGAATAAAACTATTTTTTAATTACAGAGTTGAACTTTTTTCCTGTCGACCGTATTTGAAATGTGTTAAAAGTTCGCCAGATGAGAGATAAGATAAGTGTATGGCGATCACAATTAACATAATTGTAAACTATTTTTTTTTGGTAAGGGAAAGAAAGCCCGAAAAACATGACCTTTTAATGTACATATAGAAATTATCAATAAAAAAACTTCAAATGCGAACATGCTTCTTGTATATGAGTGCATCTTATCATATATATATTTTTCATGTATATGGGGACACTTAATTTTATGTATGTTTTTGCTGATTTTGTTTTGTTTTTAAGAATGTAATTGATTGTGGGATGTGCGTTGTGAAGCAATGGATATCGACTCTGAGCGAGAAATCGGGGATCCGAGTTCGAATTCCAGTTGAATTCCTTGCATTCACTTACGCACAAATACCCTTGGGTAAAGTATTATTTCGTCTCTTTCCTCCAGTTATGGGTTAAACAATATGACAGATTGGGTTCTATATCCTTGGCTGGGAACTAGTCTACCGCAGAAAACAATGGCAACCTACTGAGGGATAATCTTCTGCCTAGTCAGTCGTGTCTCTTTCGAGGCATGATCGCCCAAAGCGTGTATCACCTATGGCATTTACCTGACTGAATTGATTGTAAACTCCTGAATTGATTGTACTTTCCTGTATTGATCATTATACTCATGTATGTTCATGTTGGCATCGGAATCCAAATAATATATACCGGTTTATGTATGTAACGGATTTTTTTATGATGTATGTCATTTGAAGTATGCCACTTTATTTGGAGCGAAAAAGTAGACACGTATGCGTATACATGTTAGCATTGGTCTTGTATATACACGTATAAGTTTTTATAACAGAGTACAAGGATGGAGAAAAGCGAGACCACGAAATTTATATGTATAGGTAGAAAAGTTTGTGTATGTATACACATATATGTAAATACATGCAAGAGTGTGTATATCTAGGCAGTCATATATGTGTATGCTTGGGTATGTGTGTAAATATATAAATATATGCGTGTTTTTTAGGATATGTGAGGCTTATTAGTATATTTGCGTAATTATGTTTTAGTATTATTTATGCATATATATAAGTCCGGTCTTTACACTTACGTACGTGAGCGTGCAAACACAATAGTTACAAGTGAATATGGACGGATCTGCGTATGTATAAGTAGGTGTAAGTATGGACACATTTGTATGTACATACGTATAGGTACTGTCATATGTGTATAGGGATATATGTATGTATAAGGAATATGAGTGTGTTTATGTGAGTGTGTGAGTGTGTGTGTGTATGTAAGTAGATAAGTATATATATGCGTATTTTCTGAGTATACACAAGGTTTGTTAGTATACTTGCGTAAATATGTGTTACTATTTTCTATACGCGGATGTGTGTATATGTAGGTGTACGTATAAACGCATTTGTAGGTACAAATGTGTAATTATAGACATATGTGTATGAGGATATAAGTGTGTATGCGTGAGTGTGTTCGTATATAGGGTTATATGTGTATACGTATTCATGTTCTTGTAAGTGGTTTGTATACGTATTCATGTTCTTGTAAGTGATGTTGTGGTCACTACTCCAGACAAATGAACTTTCCTCGCCTAGCCTTAATGATTCTTAACAGAGACGAGGCCAAAAGCTCTGTTCTGGAACATTTTACTTGATTTCCATTTTGTTTTTAAAAGATATATATATATATATATATATATATATATATACACCTCCTGTCACGCTCAGGTAGTTTGGATTATTTTTTCTTATATCTTAATATAAGATACTCATTAGTAGGTTCATCAATATATATGTTGTTGTCATTTCAGACGGCGTATCGATATAAATATTCCGCCGTCATTTTTTTACGTCACTGGCCTACACGTTGTTATATAATTTCATTGCAAATATCAATTAATTTTTATAGTAAAATAATTTTTGGCTGAATTGCTGTGTCACTATATATGTAATCATTAGATAAATGAAAGCTTTGTTGCATTTGCTTAATAAACTTTCTTCTAATAACATGGAATACATAACTAATTCATATATATTAAATGAAATATTAAACGAAATGAAATATTAAAGATTGTGTATTGAATTTCGTTAAGTCACCTTCTTGACAAAACATATTGTTGAAGTATTTACTAAATGTGTTTATTAAAGCATGTCATGAATATTTTCACAAACTCAGTTGGTTAAAAGTAATTAACGGTGAAACCCCAGGGGTGAATAAAATATTATATAGTGAATATTAGCGTTTTGCAATGGCATTCTCTTTCATCTAAAGTTCCCACAATACAAATATTCACTCTGAATGTAAGTACATTTACAAAAAAAAAAAAAGAAATTAATATTTAACATCTGAAAAAGAGATTCAACTTTTCGAGCACATAATGAGGAAAGAGGGCTTAGAAAAGTTGACACTGACATAAGATATTGAAGGTAAGAAGGACAGAGGAAAGCAACGAGCTTGTAAAACTGGTTGGCAGAAAAAGAATTAGCAGAAACAACGAAAATACAAATTATAGCTACAAAGAACAGACACATCCCATAAAAGTAATGGAGAATGAAGTTTGTGGTTTGATTAGAAAAAACGGTGGCAGGAAATTAAGATTAGAAAGACCAGATGATAAGATTGAATTTTGATTTGAAGAAGTCAAGAATAATCTGTTCAGGAACGCAACCACAATGTGACTTTTTTTTCAAAAAGTGTCAGTTTCTGGGAAAATGTTTAAGGGGAATATTAGGAACATGGAGGAAAAGTGAATGGTTCATCTAGAAGGTAGTAATTATATGAGTACTACCTGCTAAGGTCCGAAATAGTTGAATTATAGCACGCGGCTATTACGGCCGCTAGTCGTGATGGTTGGACAGAGTAGCTGGTCTTCAAGTCGACTATTACAACGGTGTTATTCCTCGCCCACGCTGTGAATTTTGATCCCAATGAAGTCACGCTGAAATCTTGCTAGCTGTCTCTTTGCCAAGTTGAACCAGGCCAGACGTGTGCACATTTAGGTGAATGAAAACGGCACCAAAAATAATTGAATGACGCCTGAATAAGTTGCGGAAAAAGTCTATATCTACAAACAAACAAAAAAGAAACAAAAAGAACTAGAATATAACAATCGTTAATCTCTTATCTCTACAACGGAGCGAAAGTTTCGTCTAAGAGTAGTGTTTGTCTTCTTAACATTAATTCAAGCATTTGGTTGGTAATGACTGTTCACTCCAATCTGAGTTTTCAAATTTGTGACTATTCAAAATGTCTTATGCGAGCTTTTCACCGAAGCTTTACGGAAACTGTCAAAGATGGGTCTTTGTGTGTGGAGGGTAGCGGCGGCGTTAATTCGTCTTATATGTCTTAGCTCAGCGCAACAACTGGTTGGCTCGTTTTTGACTTTAACTCTTTTCGGTCGGTCGATAGAGTTCCTGACTAAAGATGTACAGAGACAGAGATAGTTGCCACAACGTCGAGTACCAACCTTAGAAATACAGACGGTCACTTCCGATAGAGTTACTGCCTGAAGATGTAAAGAAACAGAGAGAAGCCTGCCGGTTGGGAACAGTCACTCCCTTGTCGTTACATCTCGACTGCAACTCAATCCAACTCCAACTCTATCGGAGTCAACCGTCTCTATCTCTACGGTCGTGGCCCCCAACCGGGAACTATCACTCCCTTGTCGTTACATCTCGACTGCACCCCAATCGAAAAAAATTGATTTTGGCCCTCCGGTGCTCTATATTTATGCTTGTTCCAAAATCTCTTGGGAGAGGTATGACAGACACGGGGTGTCCATGCAAATCAAATCTTTAGCCAATGAAATCACTCCTGCCTTCGCATTTTAAGGCGGTGTTACTTCCTTCCTTTGGTTTAACCAATGAAGCAGCCGTATTTCTGGCGACATCATTTCTTTCCGTCTTCTTCCTTTTGATCCAACTGATGACATCATTTATTTTTCAGGTTTTAAATCTGTTCACAGGATCATTGAGAATTTGAGGATTCAACTTTTTAGCCTCATCAAAGATTAGTGACAATCTCGAAACAATATTTTGGCTACCGCTTACTTCCCAGTTTCACCAGGTGTAAGGCTCAGTGCTTTCAATGGTACGTTGTTTCCGTTTTGTCAAATAATGGCCGCCGATGCGATAACCCCGTCTGACATGCTGCCGTAACCTGCAAATGTTTTTTAATTTACTCAGCTAATTTCCAACATATCATTTTGCAATATTTTTCACAATTCATTAGCTGCGTTCATATTGCAACCGAAGAAACAATTTTATTATCGATTAGGCTTATTTTTCTCTCTACTCATACTGGAACAATTAATCTGCACAATTAATAATACAACTAATAACAATTTCTTTCGCTCCGTCGTGCTAAAATAGGGTTATATTTTTCCGCATGCAAAAATAGTGTTACAGAATTAGAGAATGGAGATCATCTGAACATTTGCTATAAAAGTAACAATAGAATTGAGAAATGGGTTTTCATATTTTTCTTTTATACTTAAATTCACCCAATACAAAGCCCAAGAGACACTCAAGGCAGGGGTTATAATCAAAATATAATAATACTGAATGCAGTGTGATATAAATAAAAGACAAGGTGATTAGAAATTAAGATTAAAACTAGAAATAAGTATTGACCCATGACTCGAAAAGGATAAGTGAAGTATCTGGGAAAACTATCAAGTTATCAATTTGTTTTACAAAGTGGATGATATTTAGTAAATGCTAAGTAGAATTTTCTTTTTATAATTGATACAAGAAGGAAATGAAGATGATTCGACTAAGCAGAAAATGACCTGAATATTTGGCCTAACATCGCGATAGATTAGCGACAGGTTGGCAACAGTGTGTTTTTGAGGAAATGTGTGGCAGAGTGGAAAATAAATCACCCACCACAAAACAACGTGAACAATTTTGAATGTCAAATCCAAAGAAAGAGTCAGATACTTCTTGAAACGATAGAATGAGCCTATCATTGTTACCAGCACAGAAAACACGAGAGACGTAGTTTCGAATTTTTTATTTCTTGTCTCAATTATAAAAAAATGTTTTATTCATTATTTGCTAAATATTTTCAACTTTGAGAAAGAAACTGCCGCATTCACTATTGCTATATTTTGACTGTAACCCTATGACTTGGGAAAGCTTTTATATCCATTGTATATCCTGACACATAAAAATCACTTTATTTATAAAAGCGAAGCTACCCGTAGATTATATTTATCTCGTTATCAAGGAAATTATTTTTTGTTTGCATGCAAATTCAACGTCAACAAATTTGAGCTGTTTTAATGAAACAGGAATTCAGTTCAGGTCATATTTTGTAAAAATATAGAAAATAATATCCAATAGAATTTTTAGAAATATATTTCCTATTTCTTGATGAATGACTTCATTCTGTGAACAAAAACTGAAATCGTAATATAAAAATTTGCAACAACTATTCTTAGCTATGAAAGCGAATTGGATTGGCTTATTTTTGTACCCTCAAAGCAGGAATACAATACAGCTTTCTGAAAAAATCAGCCAAAAGATTATATAATTAGTATTAATTTGCTTTTATCAAGTCTATCAAATTCAATATCCGTTACAATATTTTATCTCTTTATATCTCTTTCATAATCTAAAAAGAAGGATATGTTTTTGGTTCACTCTTTTATAAGAGTTGAGATTGGTCGCATTGAATTTCCAGAGGAGATTCTAAGTGCATGTTTCAAAGGAAAATAAACCCAAACATTTCAAAACTGTGTGCAATTCTGAAGAACATCTATGAATTCATTATTATGTTCTACCAAAAATAGAAATGTATACTGTTTTTACAGTTTGCTTCCAATTCTCCTCGAGATGTCAAGAAAATTCACAGCGATTAATAAAGTGATGTTCCTTCTATTGAAGTATGCAGCCTACGACGAGAAACTAATTACATATTTTCATTAAGTTCATCCCAATCATGATAATACCACTAAAACCCAAGGGTCTACTGAGAGTGAAAGAAAATAAAAATACTTTAGAAGAAGCCGAAAATTCAGTAATAAACAGGAAGCAAGGGATAGACTTCTACTCATGTTTAAAAGACCATTAAGGTGTATGAACCGGTCGATAGGTGAACCTATTTATCCCACTTGAAAAGGGCACAAAAAATAAAATTTCAGACGTATGTTAGTCGTATATAGCTGAAGTAGAATTTAGAAGGAACCGGAAAACCAATCTTGAACAGGAAACATGGGATAAATATATTATCACCTGGATCCTAGAATGGCACTCGAAGACCTTACAGATTTTATTATTCTCTGAAAAAATCTTAACAACACAAAATACATACGTAAAAAAATGACTCAGAATAAGAATTGAAATATATCTTAGCGTAGTAAAAAACCGAAGAGAAAAGTTATGAACTGAATGAAAAAGCAACGATTTGTTTTTTAGCAAAAGCAACAGTTCAAAGTGTGATGTGATGTGGCTCAAAATCATGTATATATGGAAATCTAACTCTAGTTAGTGTGTCAATAAATTTAACTCTAGTTAGTTTGTTAATAAACCAAAACAAATATGACATAGAAATCCGAAGAAGCATGGCAAGAAAAAAGTATTGCAAGAAACTGAGCACAGTATTAAGAAATACGAAAAAGTTGTTAGAAAGAAAGAAAAATTGCCGA
Organism: Ascarosepion bandense; assembly: GCA_037127315.1. NCBI lineage: Eukaryota > Metazoa > Mollusca > Cephalopoda > Sepiida > Sepiidae > Ascarosepion > Ascarosepion bandense. The sequence goes on from JBBBDQ010002045.1 coordinate 822,393, forward strand.
ACTGCTATATAATATCCAATCGCTTCACAGATAAAAATTAGACAGAAGGGATTCTACTGACGAATGTTAACAAGACAATAAAGAAACCATCTAAACAACGCAGATGTATTGAGAAAAATAGGAATTGCACAGAAACTTATATTGCGTAGGAAGAAATGTTCGTAGCGCTTTTGAGTTAGAAGACAATGTCTAAATAATTATACACAGACTATTACATTATTATAACTATTGTTCTCATCTTTGTTGGCATTCGTACGACGTTTCGGCCGTTGTACCCCCGGCCTTCTTCAGGTGCTAGGAATTTTGAACTAAACCCTTTATTACAATCACTGGGGTATATCATTCTCATTCCTTGCGTAGTAATACCTCGATTTGAATTCATGAGTTATCTCTGACCCTGCAAGTTAACTTGTTCACCACTGCTGTAGCCTGGTATTGAACTCACAACTCTTTGGATCAAGTCACAGGAACTAAACAACGTCTATATTCACTGGGCCATACTTAATGTAAAAAGTACATTTTTGGACTTATAAACCTAATGTGAATTATCCGTTTTTTTTTTTACCAGAGTTCATATTGCAATTTTTGATGTTAATGGCTTTCTCTAGTATTTTTGCTGTTAATGTTTTTCTAGTATTTTTTACCAGAGTTCACATTGCAATTTTTGACACTAATCATTTTCTCTGGTACTCCGTATTACTGGTTCTCATATCGTGTTCATCTCTATACTTGGTCGGCTTAGGAGAATAATGTAAATACTGTAAATACTACCACATCTCAGAAATATTCAACCATTGCATTTTTATTCACCTATTTTCACTATTATTTCATCTTCTCGGAATTTGGAATTTTTATGACTGATATCACGTTGAAATAACCAACGTCTATATTCACTGGGCCATGTGTCCTTAATGAAAAACTAAATTTTTGGGACTTACAATCACCAAAGTTAAGCAACGCCGATCCTGGTCAGTACTTAAATGAGTGATCACTAGGAAATACCAGATGCTGTAAGTTATGAAGTGCAATGCTATAATGAATAATGGCTTGGAATTGGAAATCTGAGAGTTGAGTTCATATTTCAGTTGGATTTGGTATATTCACTTACGCGGAAATACTCTTGGAGAAAGTATGACTCCACCTCTTCTCCCCTCATCTATGGATTAATTAGAAGGATGTATATGGTTAAATAATTCTTACACTCTAAACATATGTTCTTCCTTTAAATAAGCTATAAAACGTTGATAAGCCGTAAAAAAACAATCAAACGTTCTGGCTGATAAACTGGTCTAAGTGGATTATATAGACTTCAAGATAATTGCAAGATTATTATATTATAAGAATCAAATAGACATTGAAATATGTGGTAATCCAAATGAACAGGGTAAGAAGTAGGGAGATTTTAGTTGGACTTCCTATTCAGGCTGTACAAACTGCTGCCAATTCTGCAAAAAGATGTTAGGTCTGGCGTTTTCCTGATGGAAGATAACATCCTTCGTTTGGCCAATTCTTAAACTTTTCCTCAACTGCTGCCTTGTGAGAGCAATACTTTTTAAAAATTCACTGGTAGGAACTCATAATATACAATGTCCGTACCATTGAAACGATACAGCATAAATACATTTAGTATTTGTCTATGTTTCTGATATGAGGAAGTATTTACAGTATTTACATTATTCGGACTATTGTCCTCATCCTTGTTGCCATTTGTACGCTCCGGCCTTCTTCAGGTGCTAGGAATTTCGAACCGAACTCTTTAAATAAAAGAATTTCGAACCAAACCCCTTAAATAAAGGGTTCGGTTCGAAATTCCTAGCACCTGATGAAGGCCAGAGCATACAATGACCGAAACGTCGTACAAATGGCAACAAAGATGAGGTCAATAGTCCGAATAATGTAAATATTATAAATACATTTCCCTGTTATTTAAAGTAGTTTTTCGTGCCGTACTCTCTCAAATGCCTTTTTTTTAAATCGATGAAACGTTTACTTAAAAATAAGTATATGCCCAGTTGCATCTGTAAATATTTGCCCTGACAGGATTCTGATCACACATGCACACTCTTAGGCTTATTATTGTAGATTTATCTCAACATGAATTGTCTTAACACAGTCCAATATCAATCAACCTATTTCATCTTACTTCTCAACTTATCTCTCTTACTTTACCTGATTATATTAATCTCAGCTTGTATAATATATTCTTATTGCATTCTTATATTTAGCTATAACATGTTAATATTAAAGTTAGTGAATCAATAAATCCGTAGGTAGCTGAATTTGATCTAACCTTTACACTGCATAATATTCAATCTGAAATTTCCATTGTATAATATTCAGTACTGTTGCGACAATAAATATTTGAAAATATATGCATAACGTTTTAGTAAAAAGGAAACTGTTTTCATATGAAAAGTTAATCTGTATTTTTCGATGCAGAACAGATTTTAAACTGATTAACAGTGATCCGTTCAGTTTTCTCCAGGAACGTTTTCGGTCCGCGTTCTTGTAAACAATTTATTTTCCATCGGATATAATCATTCTTTTAAAAACGGCTTGTTGCGTTTCATTATTTTTCTGCTGAATCGTGAGATGCTTACACATTGTCATGATTCCCATAGCCAACTGTTTTCAACCACCCCAGGACGCTCATATGCTAGACGTTGGACAGCTGTGCAGCGTACCGTGTCTTGTGACGTTCTTGGCATTCCAGATCAAAATGTCCAATTCTGAAAATAGCCGACTTGCTTAGAAATACTACTTTCAGCTATAGTACACTCTTCATAAAAAGCAAGATGATTTGATGGATAAAGTGTCACTATTTTATATTTTTCAATTCGAGCGTGTGCGGTTTTTGTTCTTTTTGTTGACTACACAATATAGTAAGGTCATTTGAGCACCGTCTGTGAGAAAGTTTACACCATGATGCAATGGCTACTTCATCAATTCGCTGCTAAGAAGGTCGGTTCTCTGTGTAGGACCAGGAAGTTTTTCCCGTCTGGAACAATCATGCACAAATACAAATTTACCATCCATCCGTGCATTGAATACTGCTGCTAAATGTTTACACCATGATGCAATGGCTACTTCATCAATTCGCTGCTAAGAAGGTCGGTTCTCTGTGTAGGACCAGGAAGTTTTTCCCGTCTGGAACAATCATGCACAAATACAAATTTACCATCCATCCGTGCATTGAATACTGCTGCTAAATGTTTACACCATGATGCAATGGCTACTTCATCAATTCGCTGCTAAGAAGGTCGGTTCTCTGTGTAGGACCAGGAAGTTTTTCCCGTCTGGAACAATCATGCACAAATACAAATTTACCATCCATCCGTGCATTGAATACTGCTGCTAAATGTTTACACCATGATGCAATGGCTACTTCATCAATTCGCTGCTAAGAAGGTCGGTTCTCTGTGTAGGACCAGGAAGTTTTTCCCGTCTGGAACAATCATGCACAAATACAAATTTACCATCCATCCGTGCATTGAATACTGCTGCTATATGTTTACACCATGATGCAATGGCTACTTCATCAATTCGCTGCTAAGAAGGTCGGTTCTCTGTGTAGGACCAGGAAGTTTTTCCCGTCTGGAACAATCATGCACAAATACAAATTTACCATCCATCCGTGCATTGAATACTGCTGCTATATGTTTACACCATGATGCAATGGCTACTTCATCAATTCGCTGCTAAGAAGGTCGGTTCTCTGTGTAGGACCAGGAAGTTTTTCCCGTCTGGAACAATCATGCACAAATACAAATTTACCATCCATCCGTGCATTGAATACTGCTGCTAAATGTTTACACCATGATGCAATGGCTACTTCATCAATTCGCTGCTAAGAAGGTCGGTTCTCTGTGTAGGACCAGGAAGTTTTTCCCGTCTGGAACAATCATGCACAAATACAAATTTACCATCCATCCGTGCATTGAATACTGCTGCTAAATGTTTACACCATGATGCAATGGCTACTTCATCAATTCGCTGCTAAGAAGGTCGGTTTTCTGTGTAGGACCAGGAAGTTTTTCCCGTCTGGAACAATCATGCACAAATACAAATTTACCATCCATCCTTGCATTGAATACTGCTGCTAAATGTTTACACCATGATGCAATGGCTACTTCATCAATTCGCTGCTAAGAAGGTCGGTTCTCTGTGTAGGACCAGGAAGTTTTTCCCGTCTGGAACAATCATGCACAAATACAAATTTACCATCCATCCGTGCATTGAATACTGCTGCTAAATGTTTACACCATGATGCAATGGCTACTTCATCAATTCGCTGCTAAGAAGGTCGGTTCTCTGTGTAGGACCAGGAAGTTTTTCCCGTCTGGAACAATCATGCACAAATACAAATTTACCATCCATCCGTGCATTGAATACTGCTGCTATATCTGCTCCTGCTATCCACCTACCGGTCCTTGACAAAATCCAACGGAGAATCTGGAATGTAATCGATCCCGACTTGGCAGCTAGGATACAGTCATTTTCTCACCAGCGCAATGTGCCTTCCCTGTGTCTCTTCTACAAATAATTTCACGGCTTCTGCTCAGATGAACTTAGCTCACTGGTACCCCCTATATATGAATTTACTAGTGCCACAAAATGAACAACTAGATCCCACCAATAAATTGTAAACGCAAATTCTAATCAATCAGCTTTTTTTTTCTCGCACTTCCCGTCTGAGGAATTCCCTTCCGTTATATGCTTTCCTAACAGCTTTAATCTTCAGTAATTCAAATATAAAGTCAATAGTCATCTCCTATCTCCCTCACTTGCATCTTCTCTCTCATGCTCCTTTCCCCGTCCACTCCATTCTCATCAGTATTCTCATCCTTCTTTTACTCTCTTCCTGACACCCCTTATAACCTGTCACTCTTTCCCATAACTTTCCTCATATATAACCCCCTGCACAACAGTTGCAGTAAAATGCCTTACTTGGGGCGACAAGATTATAACAAAAAAAAAATCAGAACCTATAAAAATAATGGTGTACTTCTTGGATGAGATACGAGAAATTTCCAAAAATTAAGATGCAGGCAACTGCTTGTCCTATGTATTAGATGTACATTAATATAGTTCATATTATACAATATTTAAAGTTTTTGATATTTCAGTTATTCAGTTGAGTCCCATACGTGATACACGATTATGTCTTGAAAGAGACATGACTGACTAGGCAAAAAATTATCACGCAGTAGGTTGCCAATGCTTTCTGCGGTAGACTGTTTGCCAGCCAACGCTGTAGAACCCAATCTCTCTTGTTATTTAACCCATAACTGGAGAAAAGTGACGGATTAATACTTTTTCAAAGGGTATTTGCGCGTAAGTGACTGCAAGGAATTCAACTAGAATTTGAACTTGGCTCCCCGATTCCTTGTTCCGAGTCGATATCCACTGCACCACAACGCACATCCCATTGATATATATACATCATTTTGATATGTACACATCATTTTGATATATACACAGTGCATTTAGAAAATTGTCGCCATTTTATATTTTAATTTCGTGCATGTGTATAGTTATTGTTTATTTTGTAACTAACTGTAGTAGGATCAGTTGGGCACCAGCTGTGAGAAAAAGAGAACCATGATGCAATTCACTCCGTCAGAATTTAGAAACGGCATGCTGCTCTGCTTGACATTAATGACGAAAGTTCCACAGGGCGTCAGACTCAAAACGGAGGCCTACCTCGATTGCTTTGGGGCGGTAGAGCTGCTCTGAGGTAAGCGAGTGATAGCTGAAAGACTTGATATCTGGCAACAGGAATCTGCACCAAGCCATGGAAGCAAGAGAAACCGGTCATGGTTGTCAGAGAGTTTCTGCGATCACGTCACTTTTTACATCTGACCACCTTACTCCCAGAGTACAACCCCTTTGTTTATTATGTCTGGAGCGCAGTTATGCGAGAGACCAACAAAGCTCGTTGTAAAATCAAAGATAAACTGAAGACAAGTATTATGGTAGAATTCACCAATTAATCAAAGAGACCAGTCAGAAGAAATGCAAGAGATTCTAAAGTCGTCTGATGGCCGTGGTTGAAGCCACTTGCGATTTTATTGAATATATCTGCTCTTTAGTATTTCAAGATAATTTTCTGTAGTTTTGATAAATATAGTTGTTACAATGTGATGTCAGTCTTACTTTCATTTTTGCGTAATTGAGAAGACAATTCATCCCTTGCATCCAGTATATATATTTGCTATTTGTATAGAGTTTTTTCTTTCCTTTTGACCATCAAATGACGAAAATGCATTTTACTTGCATATTCATTTTTAATGTAAAAACACTTAAAATTTACAATCGACATATTATTCACATAAAAATACGTGTTGCAATATCACTTTTTAGAATATGTTGGATGGTTGGTTGTTTTGTTTTTATGGCATATCAACCTCGCGGGTCATTTATTGCCAACGAAATTTTATTTATTTATTGGTGGTAATACGTTTTTTCTTTCAACAATTTACTGTTGTTTTTTATAAGTTTTGTGTCTGGTAATACTTTTTTCTTTTCGAGTATCAAGATTCACTGGAATTTGCTTTTAAGAGCAGGGTCCCCAAGTCCTACCCTGTTATTTAACCTATAACTGGAGGGAAGAGACGGATTAAAACCTTTCCTAAGGATACTAGTGCTTAAGTGAATGCAGGGTATTCAACTGGAATTCGAACTCGACTCATTGATGTTTCTTTCCGAGCCGATATCCACTGCACCACAACGCACATCCGTCATTGCGGTCACCCATTTAAGTTTTAGAATATGTATATGTATAGCTATATATATATATATCATGAGTTTCAGTCACATGTTAAGCGAAGTAACTTTTTAAAAAAAAAACCTATTGAATAACGCTAAAAACGTTTGTTCCAAAGCAAAATTTGAAATTGGATGGAGACTATTTTTGGAATGCATAATGAGGAAAAACCTTAGAGTATCTAAGACTGACATGATATAGAGAACATATAAAAAATAAAAAGACGCGACAAACAACGGCTAACCTATTTAAAGAATTTTGGGGTAAGGGTGGTATATAGGTCTATAGTCATGGATGAAATGTTACTTAGTAAAAATAGGAACGTATAAAAACCCAAGATATTCGGTTATTGTGTAAATTCGCATAAGATTGGGTTATCAACTTGTATATAAATTGTACTTTACTAGAATTTGCATCACTGGTAAAATTCATAAATATTACAAACTAACTTTTAATGATGCGAATACATCAAATAAAAATGTAGTAATTTCTAGATGACACTCTTCTGAGATGGCCGATTCCAGGTCGATTGATGTCTTTAATCAGTCAAATTAGGAACATTACTTGCATTGAAGCGATAATTTAATAATATCCGTGACTGTATTTTAGGATCAACAGAATTTGACCACAGTGGAACCTGCAGACATCAATGAGCGCAATAAAAGGGCCTTTTTTGCCTATTGACCGTTCGGTGTGAGTAAAGTCAACTATTAATGATTAAAACTAGCACCAGAAAAATGTATTCCTATTGAAATCCCTGCAGGCACTTACAATATTCAAAAATATCTCGAGGACAGTCAATCATATAAAGTCATAATTTCCTACCGAAATTGGAAATACCACCCCTTTCAATTATAAACAAGTACAACATTGCTTAACTTCAATTACAGAATTGCAATCGGGGCTGAAATAGATTTAAGGTTGTAACGGAAGAAACCATGGCTAACCGAGTTTCTAAGAAGAGAACTGGTTATGTCAAATGAATGACATTTAAAAAATGAGCTTTTTTGAAAACTTATCTCACAATGAATTTGTAGACTAACAGCAGTCCTGAGTAAGCAATAATTTGAGAATAATATTCAATATAAACTCATACAAATGCATATATATGTGTATGAGTGTTTGTGTGTAATATTATATATGGCGTTCATATACACACACATATATATATATTCCAATATGTATGCATGCTTATATGTATATATAAATAGATACATATGTACACACACACACATACACACACACGTACGCACACACACACACACACACATATATATATATTTATATATATATATAAATATATATATATACACCCATATACATATCTACATGTATATGTTAATTTATTTTTACGACTTTACAAATATATATATATATATATATATATATATATATATAATGTTTTAACTCTCGTTTTACATATGTTCACCGCTGAATCAGGAGCATTGACAAGGAAGGAAACTAAGAAGAAAAGAAGCAAATGCCTTTTAGATAATTATGTTTCGGTTTTATATATATACATGCACTCATATATACAAACACACACATGTATACAAGCAGACACACATTCATGTATACTATACAAATATATGTATATATAAAGACATATATAAGTGCGTGTAATATATAAATATGTGTGTGTGTGTGTGTGTGCAAGACCGTAACATAACGATATATATATGTATATTAAATATCCGATGTCTATAAAATATATATGAATTTAGTTAATGTTTACGAAATCATTTTATTTATCATGAGATGAAGTTTCTTTGTACTTTAGCGAGGTCATCGTTTGAAACAAAGAGAACGTGGGAACATCGAGAAAGAGAGATAGAATCTTAGAGAGAAAAACAGCAGGAAAGCAGAAAGCAAACAGAGAGAATATTAAAAAATAACAACTTACAGTGTGTTGTAAGAAAATGGATAAGAATAGACAACGAGAATGAAACAACTGAAAGAAACTGAAAAATGAGAGAGAGAGGCGGGGGGGGGAGAAATTGAGCAAACGTGCGAGATCGAGGGGGAAATGTAAAACAAACAATAGACAAATGAAAAATGAATATAGGAATGAGTGTAAAGGAAAGGGGAGAAGAATATATATGACGTAAGCAAGAGAGAAAGAGTAACAGTTGAAAAAGAGTCGTCAAGCAAAGAAAGAAATAGGTTGAAGAAGTAGGATATTAAAACAAAATTCAATTTTTTTTTTTAATCGTGTCACCCCAAGCAAGGCATTCTACTGCCACTATAGCGCAGGGGGTTACATAGAACGATTGGGTATGGGAAATGTCAGAAGGAGGGTGGTAGACGACTTAGGATGTACATAGGGAGAGAGTTGGAAAGAGTGGGTGTGAGTTAGTGTGTTAAGAGGTGTCTATTGACCTTACATTTAAACTCCTGGAGGTTGTAGCCGTCCGGGAAGCAAGCATGCGGTAGGGAATTCCACAGGCGGGAAGTGCGAGGAAAGAAGCTGTTGGAGCAGAAATTGCGGTTACATTTCATCCGTTTCACTATAAAAGGGTGGGACCTAGTTGCCAATCTAGTATCTCGTGCAAATTCACATCTAGGAGGCACCAGTGATTTAAGTTCGTCAGAGCAGAAGACATGAAAGTATTTATAGAAGAGGCACAGGGAAGCCACGTCACGCCGGTGAGAGAGATACTGCAGGCGGTCAGCCAAGTCGGTATCAATCACATTACAGATTCTTCGCTGTATTTTGTCAAGAACCCCGAGGAGAATAGAAGGGGCACCCGACCAGATGTGACAGCAGTACTCAATATACGGGCGGATGGTGGATTTATATAATTGCAGGATAGATTCAGGCGGAAAGAATTTCCGGGCACTGCACAGAGAGCCGACTTTCATAGCTGCGGATTTAGAAATGAATGAAGAAAATATGAATAAAGATAAAAGAAAGTTTGGAAGAAAGATAAGCACGTAGAATTTCCATGTGTTGAAACAGAAATTCCACAATGAAAATTATCAAAGAAGAAAACACAGGAAAAATATACCCTCACCAATTTAAACCGATCAATGTTCACCGTTTCATTTTTGGGACGATAGAAAATAATGAGCAATAGAAAGAAATATATAATTAATACTATTTTTTTATTAATCCATCATTAATTATAAATATTACATATAAAAATTTAATTAATATAGGATGTTTGAAATTATGATGTACTTCTAATTATTTTGCTTAAAATTTTATAATTACAACTTGATTGCGGTGGTTATTGTAGTAGAATTATTAGAGATAATTCGTTTTTGGCTTAAATCAAAGAGTTAATGAACTATAAATACAAGCATAGTTCTCCTAACAGTATTTGCTCAGGGCAGATATATTATTGTGTAAATGGATCTTACTACATTCTCCCCTGTTTACAGATGATAGAATTTATTGAACCGAATAAGCATTCTTTGCTCTCTGCGAGGTCGTGATGGATTGTCAGAAGCATGACAAGTTTCTTTCTCATTTTCGTTGGAAGTGGATTTAATCCTGCTGCGTTTTCCTACTCTACGTCTTCTGAAGTATCGATAGGTGAGTGTGCTCTCTTCTGTTTCTTCAAAATCTGTTGAAATGTTTTGGGTACAACCCTCGCCTGTGAAACTGCAGAACAACATTTCTGTAGTCTAAGTCTCCCCTGTGATGGAATTGTCAAGCGTTCACCGGAGAGAATAGATTATATATTACATAGCAGTAAAATACAAATAATTGCAATTATTTATAGAAAAAAAGAATTGCTAATATTAGCTTTATATTTCCTTGAAGCGTAAATATTTTATAAAGAAAAAAAAATGAATTATTTTAAAATCTATATAATATATAAATAGTGTATGAAACTAGAAGCGAAAATAATAACATAATCAAGGTTCTGACTTTTCATACTACATTAAACAAAAACTTAGGAAAAAAATTCCCATTTGTAATAGAAAGAGTGATGGCAGTTAAAATAGATTAGCCTATTTTTATGAGAAAGCTTTTATAAATTTCAAGCTGCAGTAAAGTCAATGAATGTCAAATGTTTCCTGAATGGAAACGTTTGATCTTACGCCTGTAGGTCCCGATTCAACCCTTGTTGGAGCCAAGTCTCTTAGTGAGGCTGTCTTCCTATCCATCCGGATAACGGACATAAACATACTGGAAGTTGATATCTCGTAGCTCCACTTGATCCACTAGTGGTTCGTTATTATTCACTCACGTGTGACTTTTTAATAATATCATTCCCGGTTTCGAGAGCCATGAAGGTAATGACGCTCCAGGCAAACTTTTTGAAAACGGGAAGAAATGTTCATGAGGTATTGCGTTAGTAGCTGTGCATAGCAGCGTATTACCAGCATGCAAGGACTCTAGAAGTATTTTTTTGAATTCTCTACATCTAACACAATGTAATGAAAAGATCATATAAAAAGGAAATGAAATAATCTATGACTTCTGCTCGGATGAGCTTAAGTCACTGATGCCTCCTCAACAGGTGTTTACTCGTGCAACCAGACTGGCAACTGGGTCCCACCAATTCACAGTCAGGTTAGCCAAATGCAGACGACAATTCTACTCCTGCAGCTTCTTCTCTCGCACTTCCCGCCTGTGGAACTCACTCCCGTATTCTTGCTTTCCTGAAGGCTACAACCTCCAGAAATTTAAATGCAAAGTCAATACTCATCTACTAACAACTGGACTCTAGCTCTCTCCCCACCCCTGTATAACCTTCCCTTTCTCTCCACCTATGTATCTGTCATCGCACCTGTTTTCTCAGCTTTCTATTGTTCCTTTCTAACTAGTTTGTACTCCTCACTCTTTTCTAATTAATCTTTTTACATTTATGTAGCCCCCTGCACATCAGTGGCGTTTCCGCCTTGCTCGGGGTGAAATGTTTAAAAAAAAACAAAAAAAAAAACATTTTCATGGCTTCTGCTCCAATGAACTTAAGTCACTGGTGCCGCCGCAACTAGAATTTACTCATACAACCAGACCAGCTACAAGGTTACATCAACTTTCAGTTACATTAACCAAATGCAGCCGTCAATTCTATTCCATCAGCTTCTTTTATCGCATTTCACGCCTGTGGAACTTCCGTATATTTGCTTTCCTGACGGCTACAATCTCCGGGTATTTAAATGCAGGGTCAATATTCATCTCTTATCCACTTGACTCCAGTTCTTTCTACATCACACTGTATATCCTGTTCTATTTTGTTCCTTTATCTTTGCCTTAGCAAGAAACAAAAAAAAGATAAAAAGTGAAATAAAGAAAATAAACAAAGATAGAGACGGGAGGTAACTAAAGGAAAAAATCAGAAATAATAAAAGAAAAAGAAAAAAACAAGAACCTAAAAAAAAAGAAGAAATGAACGAATGAATATGAAAGGAACAAAAAAGATAAAAAGTGAAGCAAAGAAAAGAAATAAAGAAAAGACGTGAAGTAACTCAAAAAAAAGATCAGAAATAATAAAAAAAGTAAAACAAGAACAAGAATGTAAACAAAAAAGAAAATGAAAGAATGAAAATGAAAGGAACAAAGAAAGAAACAAGAGGAAAATAAAGAAAAGAAGTAGAAATAGTAAAAATAAAAGAAACAAAAAATACAAAAATGAAGAAATTTAACAAAAAAAAACCCAAAAAAAACCAAAGAAGCAAAGTTAAAGACGGGAAGTAACTACAGGGAAAGATCAGAAATAATAAAAAAAAGAAAAAGAACAAGAATGAAAAAAAAGAAGAAAAGAACGAAATAAAAAGAAAGGAACAAAGAAAGTAACAAGAGGGAAAAGAAGAAGTAGAAATAGGAAAAAATAAAATAAACAAAAAAAAGTGAAATAAAGACAACAAAGATAAAGCAGTAGTGGTAACTAAAGGGGAAAATGAGAAATAATAAAAACGAAAGAGAACAAGAATGAAAAAAAAAAAAAGAAATGAACGGATGAAAATGAAAAGAACAAAGAAAGAAACACGAGGAAAACAAAGAATAGAAGTAGAAACAATGGAAAAGTACGACACAGAGATCCGAAGGCGAATTGGCACAGCAAAGGACGCGTTCCAGAAGCTGAGTAAAGTACTAACACACAGGAAAATTTGACTAGAAACAAAGAAAAGAGTGCTGGATTGCTATGTGATGTCAGTTCTTTAATACGGCAGTGAATGCTGGACAATACTGTCGAAAATGAGGACAAAAATTGAAGCAGCGAAAACGTGGTTCTACAGAAGGATGCTGCGGATATCGTGAACTGAGTATGCAAGCAACGATGAGGTGTTGGAAAGAATGGCAACAAAAAGAAAATTAATATTGAATATCAGGAAGAGACAACTGAAGTTCCTGAGACATGCAATAAGGAAGGAGAGCTTGGAGAACCTGATACTGACTGGCCAGATAGAAAGAAAGAGAGACAGAGGAAGGCAGCGGTTAACATATTTGCAGGGCCTGATCAGGTGGATAACGGAACGAGGGTTGCGAGGTGTAACAGGAGCAAGCATACTAAGAGCCACCAGGGATATGGAGACGTGGAGAACCATGATTGCCTATGTCCGGAAGGCACAAAGAAGAAGAAGAAGAAGAACTAAAGAGAAGAAGAAGAAGAACTAAAGAGAAGAAGAAGAAGAACTAAAGAGAAAGATCAGAAATAATAAAAAAGGAAAATAACAAGTATGTAAAAAAAAAAGAAAATGAACGAATGAAAATGCAAGGAACAAAGAAAGAAACAAGAGGAAAACAAAGAAAAGAAGTAGAAATAGTAAAAATAAAAGCAAAAAAAAAGATAATATGTTAAAATAAAGAAAATAAACAAAGACAAAAACGGGAAGTAACTAAAAGAAAAAACAGAAATAATAAAAAAAGAAAAAACAAGAATAAAAAAACTGAAATGAACGAATAAAAATGAAAATAACAAAGAAAGAAACAAAGAGAAAACAAAGAATAAAAGTAGAAACAGTAAAAATAAAAGAAACAAAAATATTAAAGTGAAATAATGAAAAGAAACAAAAATAAAACGGGAATTAATTAAAAAGAAAGAATAGAAATAATAAAAAAGAAAAAAAACAAGAATGTAAAAAAAAAGAAAATGAACGAATGAAAATGAAAGCATCAAAGAAAGAAACAAGAGAAAAAACAAAGAAAAGAAGTAGAAATAGCAAAAATAAAGGAAACAACAAGATAAAACATGATATAAGTGTAATATAACAATCTGGCCCCACCCGAGGAAGGCTGATGCAAGCGAGGGTGTTTTCGGTCGTTGAAAGGAACGGATGTCGTTTGACCTTATTTCCGGCAGCAGCGGAAATAACTACAGAGGCAAACAGAACAGGTGTCTCTGAGAATTACGTGGCGTGCGTGGGAGAGGCAAAACCGGAAGAAAAAGTCCCGGTTCTGGAAGATTATAAAAAGACCTCGGCACACGGATTCGCCAGTAGAGGAGCAACAGAGATCGGCCGGTGAAGAGAGAGACACAACAGATAAGACTACACTCCCGTCAACCCATTAGAAGCGCGCTCTCTCAATTCTCTGTTCCCTATGCTACACGGTTCATCGTCATTAATAAAAATATAACTTTATATTTTTATATATATGCGTGTTTGTTGTTTGTCGATACATAACATAAGGAAAAGAAACAAACAAAGACGGAATGTAATTAAAGGGAAAAATCAAAAATAATAAATAAAGAAAAAGAAAAAGAATGTAAAAAAAGAACAAATAAACAAATGAAAATAACAAAAATAACACAAGAGAAAAACAAAGAAAAGTAGAAACAGCAAAAATTAAAGAAAAAGAAAATAATAAGTGAAATAAAAAAAGAAATAGTAAAAATAAAAGAAACAAAAAAGATAAAATGTGAAATAAAAAAATGAAATAAAGATAAAAAACAATGAGGTTAAAAAAAGGGGAATATATAAAGAGAGAAGCAGGAACAAACGTGATTATTGATTTTTTTTTATATTTTGCGGTTTATTAACACCGAAGAGATGGATTCATAGCTTTGCTAAAGTTCTTTTGCGCTCCCGACTGGAGTTTAAATTTGGCTCTCCGAGATGAAAAGGAAGAGAAAAAAATGATGATAAATACAGTGAGAAAATTGAGAAACAAATAAAGAAATGAAAAACATTAAAGAAAGAAGAAACAAAAGAGATAATTAAAAGCAGGATAACATTTCTACAAGAGAAGAAAGAAGAAAAAGGGAAAATTGACATAAAAGAAAAAACAAAAGATGCAAAAAATACAAACTGACTTAAAACTGAAGAAAAACAGGCGCGCAAAATATAAGATTTCATGTGTGTTGTGATGCAGTGGATATCGGCTTCGAACGAGAAATCGGGGAGCTGAGTTCGAATTCCAGCTGAATACCTTGCATTCACTTAAGTGCAAATGCCCTTAATAAAGGTATTAATCCGTCTCTTATCTCCAGTTATGGGTTAAATAACAGGACATATTGTGTTCTATAGCCTTGGTTACCGCAGAAATTAATGGCAAACTACTGTAAGAAAATCATTCTGCGCAGTCATTCATGTCTGTTTCGAGATGATCACCTAAGAGGTGCTGAAGAACCCTCGGTCTAAACAAGAAGATCATTCAAATTTTGATAAAATTGATAAATTTTGGAAAGTTGCGCGGACCGAAAAATTTTCAGTAGTATGACGATAAACAAAATCCGACAGATTGTATGTTTTGAAGAGAGTAAAAACACCTCTTAATTGCTGTTGTTCCTTGGTTCACCATGACCCGAGGTGGTCCAACCTTTTAGAATCCCACCTCAGAGCAAATAATGAACACCGAAATAAAACACTACGAAAGTATAAAACATCTTTTTATGGTGAAAATACTACCAATACATTGTTATATGAAAAATTACCAATAATACATATTTATAGTAAAATGATTAACATTACAATTTTAAAGCAAAATGACCAACAATACATTTTAAAGTAAAATTACGAAGACATTTCATAGCAAATATGACCGACAATTAATTTTATCTGTAGTCGAAAGCACACAATTGTGTTCAAAATTTATTTCATTGAAGCCATAAAAGTGTGCTTAGAATTTTTATATTTTGGCAATGAATAACCCATGGAGGCTGATAAGCAGTTAAATAAATTCAAACAAGATCTTTTCAGCACCATTTTGTAAATAAGAGCGAGGAAGAAAACAAACAAGTATTGAAAGGAATATAAGCAAAAGCCAAAATAAAAATTCTTTGAGGATGGTTTCCATGTGCAGTCAAATTTGTCAACGATGCAAGATGTTATTTTCATACAAAGTCTTTGAGCGGAAACGCAGTAATGCAATATTGTTCACTGTCAATACTTTGTAATTTATTAGGTGCTTTCTTCACTTTTTTACTAATTGAATTTGGCTTTCTGTATCAGTCTGTCTTTTTGATACTTGCACTCTTTTTCTTCAGTCTCCGTTGTTTGTGTTTTTAAATTTTACGAAAATATTTCTTTCCGTTTTCTTTTCCTTATAATAAAATATTTTTATTTATTAAATTATGTATGTATGTATGTATGTATGTATGTATGTATGTATGTGTGTATGTAAGTAGGTAGGTAGGTAGATAGGTTGGTATATATATGTTTTCCATTTATTTATTAAGATAATATTTTATTTAATCTTTTATGATTTTTTCTTTGACTGTCTTGCTAAACTTTGAGTTATCATATTCTCTTCCTAAAAAATTTATTCTTTCTTTCATTCTTTCTAATTCTAAATCACTCGTTCCTTCAATCGTTCTCAATGGATTTATATCGAGGTAAGTGTCATGGCGGCATCATCGACAGACTGAATGAATTCTTCCAACCTTTACTTATACCTCCCTTTCCAAGAGGTGAGAGAGTTGCCCGAGGAGAGCGCTCTAAAATCAGCCGAGAATCGGTCTACGAACACTTCTACCTTAACGACCATTACGAGTCCCAGTTATAAGGCCGAGTGTCGAATCATAGTATTCCACACTAACTCGTATTATTGTTCCTACTAACCAAGTTCCAAGTATTGTATTCTTTTCGTATTTAATATATATTCGTATTTTCCTATTTGGTTGTCTTTGCGTTATTCTTGCTGGACCTTTAACCGAGTCCATGACAGTAAGCAATGATATTTTCAGTAACAATTATAATTATGAATTTGATGTAAATAACAGCCTTTCTCAACGGAAAGAAGAAATAAAAAATAATGAACAGTGTGTCTTGGTAAATGTGGTCAATTTTGAATATACATAGTTATTTTGGTTAATTTTTCATTCTATTTCAATTCACCATATGTTTAAGATGTCTAAAATAGTTAATCTTTGTACAAATATGAAAAAAAAGAAGTTACATTTGAATGTGAATTTCAGCATTTTGTTCGAAAGTAAATATTTTCCTTCTACTTTACAGATTATTGAATATTTTCAAAAATTCAAATGTTCATGATTCTTTTCAAAGCTATAGACAATAGATGTGTGACTTCTTTTCTCGAAATTAATCGTCCCGTTAAGAAAGTAATTCCGTTACTAAACTTTTCGATCCGATATTAAAAAATAACACTTTTAAAAATTTTATTTTCATATTAAGACATGTCTTCTTGGTTTCTGATTAAACTAACGTCAAGAGTATCTGGGTTTTAATCAAGTCATCATACCTTCATTCAGTTTTACTCTGTAACAACAACTTGTTTTTTTTTTTATCAGCGTTTTACTCCGAGCAAGGCATTTCACTGCCACTACTGCGCAGGGGGCTACATAGAGTGGAGAAAGGATGATTAAATATAGGAAATGTCAGAGGGTGGGTGATAGGCGGGTAAGGATACCGAGAATGAGGGTTGGGTAGATGAGAGTGTTCTGAGAATAATTGGAAGTTAGTGTGATAGGAGGTGTCTATTGACCCTACATTTAAACACCTGGAGATTGTAGCTGTCGGGAAAGCAGACTTGTGGAAGGGAATTCCACAGGCGGGATGTGCGAAAAAAGAAGCTGTTGGAGTAGAAATTACTGTAACATTTTATCTGTTTAACTGTAAAAGGGTGGGACCTAGTTGCTAATCTAGTATCTCGTGTAAATTCGTGCTTAGGCGGCACCAATGATCTAAGTTCATCGGAGCAGAAGCCATGAAAGTACTTGTAGAAGAGGCACAGGGAAGCCACATTACGCCGGCGAGAGAGTGGTTGCAGCCGGTCTGCCAAGTCAGTATCAAACGTAGTAAGTGAGAAAGAAAAACATTTCCCACAATGTTCTTTTTTTGTGAGGTTCTTTCAAGATGCTGGTGTCTGCATATCTCCACAACTTTCTGTATTTTGTTACTCGAAGTGTCTTTTGATTCTTTTCTGTCTATCGTTGTCCATGTTGTGCTACCCATTCACATAAATTATTTAAGTAGTTTATTTACCGATGTGCGTTGTAGTGCGCGGATGTACGCTTGTGGTGTAGTGGATATCGACTACAAATCGGGAAGCCCAGTTCGAATTCCAGTTGAATTCCTTGCATTAACTTACGTATAAATACCCATGAGAATGGTATTAATCCGTCTCTTCCCTCCACTTAAATAATAGAACAGACTGGTTTCTAAACCCTTGGCTGGTAACCCGAATGTAATGGCAAACTATTACAGGAAAACCTCGTTGCATCCACTTACGCACAAATAACCACAGGAAATATATGAATAAATCTCCCCTCAGATATGGGTTAAATACTAGTAGTTACATCTGAAAAATCGTTATTCTCAAAAACTGTTAATGTAATATCCAGTCATGAAAAAAACTTTTCACAATCTAAATTATGCTTCGGCTTTAAATAACCTGCAAATAGTTGATAAGCCGTAAAAAACACATCACTCGTTTCCCTTGATTCTTTTGCCTGCAATATGTCTTGTGAGTGCGAGGTTCTTTATGACATCTTCCTCATTCTTGCCATGTTGCGCGATCATGACTCTCCTGAACATCGGATCTTTTTTTTTTTTTTGCTCTGAAAAACTTTTGACTCTTTACAATGATTTTATGTTATTTTTATTTTATTCATTCAAACCAATCAGTTATTCACTGTTTCCCTCTGCTTCTTATACTTTGTGAGAATTAAATCCTCTAAACGAATTTCTTCATTATGTTCCAAAGTCTTCTCTTTTTGCTTGTAAGTAAAAGATTCTTTGTTGTTCCTATATCCCTTAAGACTTCCTCATTGATCACATATTTTGTCAAAGGTATTCATATCATTCGACTGCAAGACAACATTTCTGTAGTTTAAGTCTATCCTCTGATGACATTGACAAGCATTTACCGCCAAAGAATAGATTATATATTACATAGCAGTACAAATAATTTAAATTATTTATCGAAAAAAAGAATGGTTAATATTAGCTCTATATTTCTTTGAGGCGTATAGATTCTATAAGGAAAGAAAAAACTTTTAAAATCTATATGATAGATAAATAACATATGTAACTAGAAGCGAAAATAATGACATAATCAAGGTTCTGACTTTCACATTACATTAAACAAAAGGTTAGGAAAGAAAATTCCCATTTGTAATAGAAAGAGTGATGGCAGTTAGTAGACTGCATTAGTCTATTTTCATGAGAAACGTTTTTAAACGAAAGATTCTATAAATTTCAAGCTGCAGTGAAGTCAATGAGTCGAATGTTTCCTGTATGGAAATGCTTAATCTTAACATTACCTTTATTTTCTGCTATCGTTGAAAGAGTTAATTCAAGGGGAATAACTCTAGTTTCCGATCTATATGAATATATACGCTTTTAAAATAGAATAGAGAATATCGACAAAGATTTTAAGAAGTATGACAAATGAAAAACGCTTCATTGAAAATAGATTTGATAACACGTTTTATTATTAAAGGCTTCATCAAATCCAAAACCAAAAGAAAGCAATGCATAAAATTTGTGTTTAAATAATGAATCATAGTACTTTTTCTTAAGCTAGCGTTTCCCGTGATTAATGAAGTAACTCTTCAAAAAAAGCCGTTAGTATTTATTATATGGCTTTTCTGTATAATTCTTAGTTCATGCCAAAAACTGTTAATATATACTTTCAACCTTTTAATCGAGTAAACAGCAAATCTTTATCTCATTTTCAGAATGGACTGAAAGCAAAAAATTAATATATAGATTTTTCTTAAATGAATCCAAAGGAAACCTTCATACAATACTTCAGAATAGGTTGAAAGTAAAAGAAACTTTTAATGTTTTTTGTCTATTCCTGCCTTTTTCGTGCAGACACACACACACACACACACACACACACACACACACACACACACACACACATATATATATATATATATATATACCAGGCACTCGACAGGAATGGCGAAGCCCGAACCGTCGCCTTGGATATCTCTAAAGCGTTCGACAGAGTTTGGCATGATGGCCATCTATGCAAACTGCGAAGCTATGGTATAGCTGGACAATTGTTTGAGCTAATCCAGTCATTCCTATCTAACCGCACATTGGAAGTGGTATTAAACGGACATGCCTCCCAGAGCAATCAAAAATCTGGTGTGGGCGACAAAGCTAACCTTGCAGCCGAGCTTGGAAAGGACCTCCAATCCGGAGTGGACTGGGGAAAGGAATGGCTCGTAAATTTTAATGCTTCTAAAACGAAGCTACTATAAATTAACCCTCATAGACAACCGCACCTACCTCCCATTAGCATGGACCAGGCTTGCCTCCCAGAAAATAAAACACTACGCCTTCTTGGTCTCACACTTTCAGCAGACCTCAAGTGGAATGACTATATCGAATCCATTGCTTAATCCGCTGCTATGAAAGTCGGTTCTCTGTGCAGGGCCCGGAGGTTTTTTCCGTCTGAATCTATCCTGCACATTTATAAATCTACCATCCCACTCGTGCATTGAATACTGTTGTCATATCTGGTCGAGTGACCCTGCTATTCTCCTTGGGCTTCTCGACAAGGTACAGCGGAGAGTCTGTAATGTGATCGGTACTGACTTGGCAGACCGCCTGCAGTCTCTCTCTCACAGGCGCGTCGTGGCTTCCCTGTGTCTCTTTCATAGCTTCTGCTCCGATGAACTTAGATCACTGGTGCCTGCTAGGTTCGAATTTGAACGAGATACTAGATTAGCAACTAGATCCCACCCTTTTACAGTGAAACCGATAAAATGCAACCGCAACTTCTACACCAACAGTTTCTTTTCTCGTACTTCCCGACTCTGCAATTCCCTTCCACATGACTGCTCCCCCGACGGTTACAATCTCCAGGAGTTTAAATGTAAGGTCAATAGACACCTTATAACACAATAACTTGCTTCCATTCTTTCAAACACTCTTCCCATCCTCCCAACTACCTATCACCCCCACTTCTGTCATTTCCTATATCTAACCACTCTTTCTATTTACCTTCCCCTATGTAGCCACAAGTCCAATAATAGCAGTGGAATGCCTTGCTTGGGGTGAAACGATTAATATATATATATATATATATATATATATATATATACACACAGACACACACACATATATATATATATATATATATATATATATATATATATATATATATATATATATATATATATATATATATATAGTATCCTTAGTAATTTGTAAATTAAATTCTACGAGGGAGTCCGATAAGAACTCAATGTCAGAATTTAACAGGGCATTATAATGAAAATAAATGAAAAGAATTTACAAATCCATTTTTGTAAAAAAATATTAGGTCTGACGAGAATAATATTTTTGAAAGAAAATATGAATTTTATTAAAAAAATTATAAAAGACCATCTTTTTAAAATATTCTCGGAATAATTTTTCATCAATGAATTTGTAAATTCCTCCAAATTATTTTCGTTATATATATATATATATATATATATATATATATATATATATATATATTGCCAACATAACTTCATTCAATCATGTTTGGTATAATAATAATTTAGACATATTATATCTACCTGGTTTATTTTAATCCTATCATAGTCACGGATTAATATACTCTTGTTTAATTATTACCATCAGGGAAAGCGCCGTAGTGCTTTCACTTTTATTTTCCCAAATAATTTCAATCTCTTACAAAACCATCTTCAGGGCTGAAATGTTAACACTAAAATTAATGTAATTGACCGTTAAGAACTTTTGAGTATGCACGTGAGACGTGCAGATGATTCAAAATTTACTATGTAAGGGAGGTAACTTATTTTATATTTGCGAGAAAAAACAGAATAGTATAGCTAAACCCGTAACTAATTTTATTTATTGTCAGTTGTATTTCTATATACAGACCTTCGAGTTTTGTTATTTTTTATTTGTTTGTACGTGCGTGTGTGTGTGTGTGTGTGTGTGTGTGAGGTAGGGGTAGTTTAGTAGAACGCAGACATGACTCCACCATTGTTTTATCAGAGAGTGGAACTTTTTCTGCTACCTGTTGCTTTACGTTAGCGCCCAAAATGTTGGACATTGAGCCAAACCATGATGACAGACGGATGATTTCCCGCCATCAGATTACACAATTAAAATGATCTCTGAATCATTCTAAGAAAAAAAATGGTAGATTGCCTGTTTTTCTGTATCAGATTGCATTTATCTTCATGCGGAATAGTTAAATATTAACTGTATTTTTAAACCGATGAGGTGCATTTTCAAAGAATTTCTCCTACGGTGATTTTTTAACATTTTGTACCAATTTCTTTGGGAAAAGCATAAAACCGTCTCTCATCCCTCGTCTAGCTAAGGGTTAAATATCATAGATCCTTAACCTTCGTAGTGTTAAATATTTGCCATCTAAGATAGGGTCAAATCTGAATTCAAAAACCATGGAGAATGAAACAAAAAAGGCATCCCCTCTTTTTAAAAAAATCATGGAAATTTGCATTGAATAAACATAAGGAGACTATGGAGAGTCACCTACATCGTGAGGAGACATACAATTTTTAAAGCAGTATGTATACTGCATCTGGAGACCTTCGTCGTTCACTGTTCCATTATCCTAAGTCAGCTGTTTAGTTAAATTCAGCATTGATACTGATACCTTCATGAAAGCAAAACAAGTCCAGAGACTACTTATGGCTGTTCTCATTAGAACAGTTTTATTTCTTTTACCTTTTTGTTTACCAACTCCCTTGTCAGAAAATACGTGTCTCTTTCATTTCCTGCACTTTCTAAGCCATCTGCACTCTTCTCACTTCAACCTCAAAATAACACAATTTTTTAATCACAATTTGTCACTCCTCAATCACTTCATTTCCGGTTGCATTTTTAGTATTTCCTGTCCAGCAATGTTCCTGTTTTATGATTTAATGCAAGAGTGCGAGCCAAAGAATGCACACATGCACTCAAAATTAAAATGAATACTTTCCGAGTTGTTTCCTGCAAAAGAAACTAAACATTGATAACTTCGTAGACAAGACGAAACAAAAAAAAATAATGGATGAACACACACACACACACACACACACACACACAAAATGGATCAAGAAAATGATCAGAAAGTATATTTCGTGCTCAGAAAAATTGTTATTGTCGCTTTTTTTTATAGAATCGAAATTATTACTTACGAGCAAATGTCGAAATAGTATTAGTCATCTACATTTGTCATCCAAAATGGAAATGGAAACCATTCAGAATTTGTCTATGCAATTTTGTAATCTATCTATCTATCTATCTATCTATCGCACTTCATTGAATTTTAATCTATCTATCTATCTATCTATCTATCGCACTTCATTGAATTTTAATCTATCTATCTATCTATCTATCTATCGCACTTCATTGAATTTTAATCTATCTATCTATCTATCTATCTATCTATCTATCGCACTTCATTGAATTTTAATCTATCTATCTATCTATCTATCTATCTATCTATCGCACTTCATTGAATTTTAATCTGTCTATCTATCTATCTATCTATCTATCTATCGCACTTCATTGAATTTTAATCTATCTATCTATCTATCTATCTATCTATCTCACTTCATTGAATTTTAGTCTGTCTATCTATCTATCTATCTATCTCACTTCATTGAATTTTAGTCTGTCTATCTATCTATCTATCTCACTTCATTGAATTTTAGTCTGTCTATCTATCTATCTATCTCACTTCATTGAATTTTAGTCTGTCTATCTATCTATCTATCTATCTATCTCACTTCATTGAATTTTAGTCTGTCTATCTATCTATCTATCTATCTCACTTCATTGAATTTTAGTCTGTCTATCTATCTATCTATCTATCTATCTCACTTCATTGAATTTTAGTCTGTCTATCTATCTATCTATCTATCTATCTCACTTCATTGAATTTTAGTCTGTCTATCTATCTATCTATCTATCTATCTCACTTCATTGAATTTTAGTCTGTCTATCTATCTATCTATCTATCTATCTATCTCACTTCATTGAATTTTAGTCTGTCTATCTATCTATCTATCTCACTTCATTGAATTTTAGTCTGTCTATCTATCTATCTATCTCACTTCATTGAATTATAGTCTGTCTATCTATCTATCTCACTTCATTGAATTTTAGTCTGTCTATCTATCTATCTATCTATCTATCTCACTTATTTGAATTTTAGTCTGTCTATCTATCTATCTATCTATCTATCTATCTATCTATCTATCTCAATTCATTGAATTTTAGTCTGTCTATCTATCTATCTATCTATCTATCTATCTCACTTCATTGAATTTTAGTCTATCTATCTATCTATCTATCTATCTATCTCACTTCATTGAATTTTAGTCTGTCTATCTATCTATCTATCTATCTCACTTCATTGAATTTTAGTCTATCTATCTATCTATCTATCTATCTCACTTCATTGAATTTTAGTCTATCTATCTATCTATCTATCTATCTATCTCACTTCATTGAATTTTAGTCTATCTATCTATCTATCTATCTATCTATCTATCTTACTTCATTGAATTTTAGTCTATCTATCTATCTATCTATCTATCTATCTATCTATATTGAATTTTAGTCTATCTATCTATCTATCTATCTCACTTCATTGAACTTTAGTCTATCTATCTATCTATCTATCTATCTATCTATCTATCTCACTTCATTGAATTTTAGTCTGTCTATCTATCTATCTATCTATCTATCTATCTCACTTCATTGAATTTTAGTCTGTCTATCTATCTATCTATCTATCTATCTCACTTCATTGAATTTTAGTCTGTCTATCTATCTATCTATCTATCTATCTCACTTCATTGAATTTTAGTCTGTCTATCTATCTATCTATCTATCTCACTTCATTGAATTTTAGTCTGTCTATCTATCTATCTATCTATCTATCTATCTATCTATCAATCTATCTATCTATCTATCTCACTTCATTGAATTTTAGTCTGTCTATCTATCTATCTATCTATCTATCTATCTATCTATCTCACTTCATTGAAT
>JBBBDQ010002045.1:852500-927500 GCA_037127315.1 Ascarosepion bandense
TTAATAAGAATTTCTCCATGTCTTTACTATTTGGAATTTGCGTATACTGTCTCTTTGATCCTAATATTCATGAAACAAGCGAAAAAATAAATCGGTTCATTTAAGAAACGGACGAATTTGTTCATGATACGTTTTTATGTAATTGAAATTAAATTTAACCGCTTAATTCCTTCTTCGTTCTCTATTGTGAAAACTCCGTCGAAACGGTGCACAGATTGTTTATCAGATGATCAACATCAAAAACACCTATATTTTCTGCTTTCCTATTTTTAACTTAAATAAAATGAACAATTATTCTTTGATTAACTAATTAGCACTGTTTGGATTCCATCACTGGCTTAATGATAAAATGTACGCATCATAAAATCAAAATTAGAACTGTGGAGCATTTAGTGTCATCGAGAAAGCGTGTCATGAGTTTGAACAAGACAGAAAAAATATATTTGTTTTATTTATTTACTCTGTGTTTGTTTGTATTTTACTTTTTTCACTTCACTTTCAGGATTGTGGATGTGATATAAATTTACAAAGAGATTGTATAAAGCTCTACATAGTGGACGGACATTTATGTATTGGACACTCAAAAAGTACGTCATATTTTAAAATAATTCTAGTCTTAAAAAAACACAGCTTAGTTTTTAGATATATATTTTCCAGTTATTAATGTTGTACACAATTCTGTCACTCTTACTATTAACATCTCATCTAGCATTTAGAACTATACGCCATTTTGATTATGAAACAGCGATATGGCGTCACAACTGCTATTGAGATATGTATTATCTTGTCTTTTACTGGCGACACAACAGAGAAAAATATCTGCTGATATTACATATAAAAATATGCAAATACACTTTGTCTATTATAGATGGGAGGTACTAGGACAGTTGTGTACGGGAAATTTGCTTCAGGAACCATTGCATACCTGGACATTTGCGTCGCTAACAGTTGCGTACCAGTCTACGTACCAGAACATTTGTGTCCCTAGACAAATTCGTCCCAGGACAATTGCGTTCCTCAGGTAATTTTTGAAGTTACCTTATTTTCTTAATAGTTGCTAATTGCAAACCAACTTTTAGTTATTCTAAAAAAGTAAAAAATTATTTAAAATAACTCTGTTATAAAAATAACACCCCTGAAAACAAGATAAATTTCTTAGAAAAGATAACTCTTAACATTTATAACTTTTGATTAATTTGCAAAACTACCATAATTTATTATTTTATGAAATATTTTTAATCACCGATCATCTGTCATTGCCATTATAGCAAAAATAAACGTTTTTTTTTATTTTTCTCCTTTTATTTCTTTTTTTTTAATTGCAATTACTACTTACGTTTTTTGTTTTTTTTCAAAATTTATGATAATTGCTTTCAAGCTCCA
Organism: Ascarosepion bandense; assembly: GCA_037127315.1. NCBI lineage: Eukaryota > Metazoa > Mollusca > Cephalopoda > Sepiida > Sepiidae > Ascarosepion > Ascarosepion bandense. Next base: position 853,884 of record JBBBDQ010002045.1, read on the forward strand.
AAGGAGAGTCTGTAATGTGATAGGTACTGATCTGGCGACTCGACTGCAGCCACTTTCCCATCGTCGAAATGTGGCCTCCCTCTGTCTCTTCTATAAATACTTTCATGGCTTCTGCTCGGATGAGCTTAAGTCACTGATGCCTCCTCAACAGGTGTTTACCCGTGCAACCAGACTGGCAACTGGGTCCCACCCATTCACAGTCAGGTTAGCCAAATGCAGACGACAATTCTACTCCTGCAGCTTCTTCTCTCGCACTTCCCGCCTGTGGAACTCGCTCCCGTATTCTTGCTTTCCTGACGGCTACAACCTCCAGAAATTTAAATGCAAAGTCAATACTCATCTACTAACCACTGGCCTCTAGCTCTCTCCCCTCCCCTGTATAACCTTCCCTCTCTCTCCACCTATGTATCTGTCATCGCACCTGCTTTCTATTGTTCCTTTCTAACTAGTTTGTACTCCTCACTCTTTTCTAATTAATCTTTTTACATTTATGTAACCTCTGCACATCAGTGGCGTTTCCGCCTTGCTCGGGATGAAATGATTAAAAAAAAAAAATAAAAAAGCATCAAAAAATTATCTGAAGTACGCAGTTATCCTGGTACGCATTTGTCTAGAGACGCAAATGTCCTGGTATGCAATTGTCCCTGACGCAAATTTTCGGTACGCAACTGTCCTAGTACCTCCCATATATAATAGACAAAGTCTATTTGCATATTTTTATGTGTAATATCAGCAAATATTTTCTCTATTGTGTCGCCAGTGAAAGACAGGATAAGACTTATCTCAATCGTAGTCGTGACGCCATATCGCTGTCTCATAATCAAAATGGTGGATAGTTCTAAATACTAGATAAGATGTTAGTAGCCCGTCGCCGTGAAAGAGTCGTGTACAACATTAATAACTTGAAAATATATATCTAAAAATTAAGCTGTGGTTTTTTTAATACTAAAATTATTAAATATGACGTTATTTTTGATAGCATGGATAACATAGCATTTTCTTTTTGGATAGCATGGAGAACGTAAGCGATGATGTCTCTTCACAAATTCCTTATTCAATATTATCTGTGAATTGCTATGATCGTTCTTTTGAACCGTAGTGAAATAATTTTTTTTGTTTTATCCACGTATTTGAATTCAAAGTTGTTCTTTTTTTAGACTGGTTCTCACTCAAAGCTAGAAGAGCTCTGCTTCCACTGTCCTTTAACGCATTATCAGGCGGAAAAGAAGACAGATTCTTGCGTTTACCAAAACCATATGATTGAACTAGGCTCGCTGATTTCATATTCAGCATTGATAACTGTTATGCATCCGCACAATTATATATCCAATATGCAATCATTTTAAAGCAAATAATCACAGTATTTCTTAGTAGCAGACAAAATTGGCGAGAATTAATAAGAAAGATATAGCATGAATATTCTGATGAATAAACAGGGATTCTGTCACTGAAGTGGTCCAGGAGATGACTATAAATGTCTAGGTCCCCAGGTGTGCGAAGGAGTTTCAAATATCTTGTCGAAAACTAATTATTCATATCCAATTTCCGCGTTTGTTGCTGAAATTGTTGTGATAATAAAAGAAAGTGAATTGTAGTTGTTCGAGTATGCATGTCTACTAGGATGTCAAGCCAATCCCTATTACAGAAGCCTTCTCAGGCGCATTTACTTTTTTTCAACACCTACACTGTGGATTATGATTATTCTAAGAAACAGTGAATTATCCGGCATGAGCAAGAGTCTGAACAAGGCCAGTATGCTCGAAGAATTTGATTGCAATGACCTCGTGCCAGCATAACTGTTACCGACCCACTTTCACTCACAAGGCTTGGATGTATGCTTTTCAAGAGGCAGGGATCACATTCTGAGATCGAAAACACAGTTAAACAAATAAGATGTAACCGTAAATTCTACTCCAACAGCTTCTTTTCTCGCGCTTCCCGCCTGTGGAACTCTCTTCCACAACTCTGCTTTCCCGACAGTTACAATCTCCAGTTGTTTAAATATAGGGTCAATAAACACCTCCTATCACACTAACTCCCAATTATTCTCAGAACACTCTCATCTACCCAACCCTCATTCTCGGTATCCACTACACCACAAGCGTACATCCGCGCACTACAACGCACATCGGTAAATAAACTACTTAAATAATTTATGTGAATGGGTAGCACAACATGGACAACGATAGACAGAAAAGAATCAAAAGACACTTCGAGTAACAAAATACAGAAAGTTGTGGAGATATGCAGACACCAGCATCTTGAAAGAACCTCACAAAAGAAGAACATTGTGGGAAATGTTTTTCTTTCTCACTTACTACGTTTGATACTGACTTGGCAGACCGGCTGCAACCACTCTCTCACCGGCGTAATGTGGCTTCCCTGTGCCTCTTCTACAAGTACTTTCATGGCTTCTGCTCCGATGAACTTAGATCCTAAGCACGATTTTACACGAGATACTAGATTAGCAACTAGGTCCCACCCTTTTACAGTTAAACAGATAAAATGTTACAGTAATTTCTACTCCAACAGCTTCTTTTTTCGCACTTCCCGCCTGTGTAATTCCCTTCCACAAGTCTGCTTTCCCGACAGCTACAATCTCCAGGTGTTTAAATGTAGGGTCAATAGACACCTCCTATCACACTAACTCCCAATTATTCTCAGAACACTCTCATCTACCCAACCCTCATTCTCGGTATCCTTACCCGCCTATCACCCACCCTCTGACATTTCCTATATTTAATCATCCTTTCTCCACTCTACGTAGCCCCCTGCGCAGTAGTGGCAGTGACATGCTTTGCTCGGGGTGAAACGCTTATAAAAAAAACAAAATCACCTTCCTGATAAGTCGACCATGATGAGATTCGAATTCAGCTCTCATGATCGGAAATCGAACGTTCTAACTATGCACACATTGAAGCAATTATAATAATTATTATTCCATTTCTCAGCAGTACACTCATAGTTTACTGTCTGAAAGTTTCTGAGAGCCTGTAATTTAAATCTAGGCAACCACTTCTGTAAACGGAATAAATGTTTGCTGGGTCGCAATGCAGTCTATTCTGATATGCTCGAAATATTTTTTTACTCTACATAATTTTAGTTCTTGTGCCCAAGTTTATGTTTTGTTCTCTATTGAACACTGAAAAGCGAGGAACAATACTCGGTTAGAGATTAGCTTTTCTTATTCTAGTTTTGATTTCTAAGTGATTTACTAAGCATAGTTTAGACGTGACACAAGGCAGAAAAATATGGAGCAATAAATCGTAATTGATCTTTGCGAGGTAAGCTTGCTAGCCATTACCCCACGTCATAATGCTTTTTTTTAATTTTATAATTGTTCCCCTTATCACTTTACACTAAATAATTTTTCCTTGCTTCTAAGTCTACATGATTTTACATATTTGTAGACATTATACGTTAAAATATTTATTTTTTAAATATCCATTTGTAAAGCCATAATAAAATAATAATAATTATGAAATTATTTAATCTGGAAATTCAGTAAGAAAAAATAACATTTACTTAATGTTCGCAAAAAAATTCTTTCTCACGAAAGGAGGTGTATGCAAAAAAAGTGTACGACTTTCATAAGGAACTGTTTGTTTAATTTTTTTTCCATTTTCCTGCGTCAACAATTTGTTTTTTATAAAAAAAACAAAAAAAAACAATTTAAATAAAACAAAATTACGTAGGAGATGGTTTTAGTTAGATTGCAAGCTGCATCAGACATGCAACAGTACAATGTTTGCAACTCAGCTAAAATGACTTGCCTACGATTAGTATATAGCAAAAATAAATGACCCGGACACTCCCGGTTCTTCCTGGATTTAGCCGATAATTTTTTATCGAAACTTTTTCTCCAGACATTTTTTTCTTAACATTTTGTTTCTTAAACTCTTTCATTTCTTTCTTCCCATTTTTTCTCGTTTTTTTTTTCTTCCATGCTATTTAATAAAACATAGTCGCGTCGTGCACAAAGCCAGATGGTACGAAAACCGAGTTGGGGAAGTGTGTTTTATCAATCGACAACATGGGAAAGTCGGCTCGCTTTCAGAATCAGTATTTGAAACACTAGTCTTTATCTTATTAAGAACGCTAAGGGATGCGACATGTAGTTTATTTCTGTAAATACTTTCGTCTTCTCTTTCTATTTCTTTTTAACGGTTTTTATTTTCCTTTTTTTCTTTCCGAAACTTTCTTTCTTTTTGTGTCATCTTTCTTTTGTCATTTCTCCTCCCTTCTCAGCATTGTGTCTCTATCCATATCGTCTTTCTTTATTTCACTGAAATCAAGTCGCATTTTTTAATTTTTTTTTTCGTTTCTTTAGTTTAAAGTGATATATTTTAATAAAATAATCAGCCAAGGAGAGTTAATTTTCTAAACCGGAAGCATGAGGCACTCAGTGAGGATTGAATTCATTATTTAATTGCAATAGGTTCTAACTAGTCAACCTTACTAACCATTACACCAAATCAAATACGTTCAAATAAGCCAAGGAGAGATATTTTACTGTTTAAACGCTGTGTATTTTGTTCTTATGTTGTTTGTGATAAACCCAACAATATAGTTCACCATTCGATTAAAATTATTTTATTATTAAAAAAAAAAAAAAAAGAATTCCTTGTTTGTTATTTATTAATGTACCGTTTCTGTTTTCAGTTTTGTATCGCAGCCAAGAATATAATGTTCCATTCAATTCAAAAGAATCATAACATCAAAAGAAAGTCTTGCTCACCGCTGAACAACTTTACTTATCTGCCAATTTCATTCATTACAGAATCTTTCATCTTTTACTTCACTTAGTTTCCAAGAGAAACATGCTAACCGACACAGTATAGAATGCGCTTTTTTACATTAATTTTCATTTTTCGTTAATTACGTTTTACTGAGCTATTTTATCTCATAAATCTAATACAAGTTTAAGCTACACTAGTTCTTAGCTTAAGGCCATAGTCTACAATACGCTAACTATATCACCTGCAGGAAGAAAAGATGTCAAAGTCTCGAAAAGGAAGACGTACCAAGTAACTAGTGTCAAATATGAACGACAAACATTTAACTATATTTAACTATTTTTAATTATTTATAGACTCAAACATAAATAGTCAATATTTACCCATTCCCAAATCCATTCCCAAGTAAAGGTTACCAGACTTAATATAAACTACAAATATTTAACTATACACGAACTAAGCAAATGCTTACATACACAAATATAAAAGCCAATAGTTACATATTTTCGAACGAGATGAATGCCTATAGATTCAAATACGATATTTGCCAAACAAAGTAAATGTCTATGGACTCAAATATAACTGGCTAATATTTACCAATTCCCAAAACATCAGAACAAAAATGCTATTTTTAACCATTCGAAAGAACCTTTTTTACCTTCCATCAACATGGTTAATACTAATCTCCAGGATGGCAATTCATGTCTCTGTCTTGGTTTTATATTTTACACTGGCATGAAGTGGAGAAATGATAACCTTTTAAAAAATTTGGATTACTATTTCATGCCAGAAATAATTTCTCGTCAAAATCTATCATACACATTTATAAATCTATCATTCGCCTGTACATTTAATATTACTGCTTAATCTACACGGGTGCTCCTACTATATATCTCGAGATTCTCAACAAGATCAAAAGATGAGTCTGTAATTGGGTTCTATAGCCTTGATTGGCAACCAGTCTACCACAGAAAGTAATGGCAAATGTAACTGGTCCTGACTTGTCATCTTGACTTCAGTAATTTCCCCAACGCCATGACGTAGTTTCCCCATGTCTTTTCTAGAAATACTTTCATGGCAGTTGTTTTACTTAGCTCCCCTCCTTGGTATCTCGACTGAGTAAACTTCAGCGTACTACTAGATTGGCAACTAGGTCTCATGGTTTTACTGTTGAAATAGCTAAATGTAACCATAAATTCAATACTGCTGTCATATCTGGTCGGGTGCTCCTGCTATCCACTTAGGGGTCCTTTATGAAATCCAACGGAGATTCTGTAATGTGATCGATCCCGACTTGGCAGCTTAGATACAGTCACTTTCTCATCAGCGCAATGTGGCTCCCTTGTGTCTCTTCTACAAATACTTTTATGGCTTCTGTTCCGATAGACTTAGCTCCCGGGTGACCCCTATATATGAATTTACTCGAGCCACAAGATTAGCAACTAGGTCTTACCCTTTTACTGTGAAACCAATAAAATGTAAACGTAAATTCTGCTCCATCAGCTTCTTTTCTCGTATTTTCTGTCTGTGGATTTCCCTTCCGTTTACTTGCTTCCTCGACAGCTACAATCTCCTAGAATTTAAATGGAAAGTCAAAAGTCATCTCTTATCTCACTAACCTGCATCCACGCTCTTTCTCTCTCTCTCTCTCTCGTGCTCCTTTCTCTATCCACTCCACTCTCATCAGTATTCTCATCATCAATTACCCACTTCCTGACACGCCTATAACTTGTCACTCTTTCTCATAACTTTACTTCTCTGTAACCCTCTGCGCACCAGTAGTAAACTGCCTTGCTTGGGGCTATATGATTATAAAAAAAATAAAATTAATAAGTTCTGTTCTAATTGCCATTTGCTTAGGCAATTTTCGCCGTTAGAAATCCCTTCCAGTTTCGTGTTTCCCTGTCACCTACAATCTTCAAAAATGTTAAACTCAACGCGAACCAACATCTTATCTCTACCTGAAACTTGTCCTTTTATTGTCCTTTGTCCACATTCTTTTCTACTCCCAGTAACCGCTTGCATCTTAGTGGCATTATCATCTTACTGGGGTGAAATGATTACAAAACAGACCCGGGACACTTTATAGAGTCAATCATAGATTATCAATATTTATCTATTCCAGAAAGAAATAAAGGCTTATGGACTCAAATATAACTGATTCCTATTTACCTCTATCTAAACTAATTAAAGGCATATTAACATAAATATATATTTGCTTATCACCAAATCACATAAGTAGATGTAAAACCAATATTATTAAAAAAAAAATTTCGACATCAAATAATCCATCTCGCTAAATCAAACAAAAACCAAAACTAAATTGTTTTTATAAAATGATACCCTTTTTCTACAATCAGTCGGTTAAGTGCCATACATGATACACGCTTGGACGATCATATCTCAAGAGATGTGACTCACTGAGTAGAAGATTTTTCCACGGTAGGTTGATATTACTTTCTGTGGTAGACTGATGGCCAATCAAGGCTATAGGACCCAATCTTCCCTGCTATTTTACCGACAGCTGTAAGGGAAGCAATTTACTAATCAACATTTACAAAGCTATTTACTAAGCGTATATTAGGAGAGGGTTGAGTCAGCAGAAATGTGGTCTCACAGAAGGATGCTGAGAATACCATGGACTGAGCACGTGTGCAACGATGAGGTGTTGGAAAGAATGCAAACTAGAAGAAAACTGATGATAAACATCAGGAAGAGACGAATGAGGTTCCTGTGACACGTAATGAGGTAGGAGGGCCTGGAGAACTTGATACTCACAGGTCGGATAAATGGAAGAAGAGACAGGGGAAAGCAGTGCGAGACGTACTTGTTAGGTCTGAGCAAATGGATGACGGAGTGGGGCTTGGAAGAGATACCAAGAGAAAAATTAATGAGAGCGACAAGAGACAGAGCCAAGTGGAAGTCCACGATCGCCTACGTCCTGAAGGGACACGGCACACGAAGAAGAAGATCTTAGATGTGGCACATAGTCGAAAGTATCGAGCACCAGTTGAGTATCGATTTCAGAACTCAGTTGTAATTGATCTATTAAGAGAAGCTTACTAAACATTATACCATGTCGAAGTGCCCTAAGAGAGCGGATTTTAGAAAGAGATTTACAAACATCGCTTAGATGTGGCACATGATTAAAAGTGTTAAGTACCCATTGAGTATCGAACTCAATATTCAGTCTTATTTGATCTAGCGTGGCAAGTTTGCAAACCATGACAATACGTCAAAGTACATAGTGGTTTTGCATGCGGAGCTTCAATGAAGAACAATGTCGAAAGCTTTGGATTTAGGATCGAAATCACATGTAATGATCTAGCATGACAAATAACTAACCACTGCAGCAAGTTGAAGTGCCCTTTAAGTATTATAAATACAAATTCTAAATAAATGTACACTTCCGGCCATAATTATTAGTCCACCGCAGTTTTTTCTTTTAAAGAAATGATGTATTTCAAACTATTTTTAGTATTTATTGCCAAGTGGACAACTTTAAATGAAAATAGAATGATTCTTTTGTTATTATTGAGTCAGTTAAGTGCCATACGTGATACACACTTGGGCGATCATGTCTCGAAAGTGACATGACTGAATTGGCAGAAGATTATCCCGCAGTAGATTGCCATTGTTTTTGTGGTAGACTGGTTGCCAACCAAGGCTATAGAACCCAATCTGTTCTATTATTTAACCCATAACTGGAATGAAGAGACGGATTAATACCTTTCCCAAGGGTATTTGCCCAAGGGTATTTCCGCGTAAGTGAATGCAAAGAATTCAACTGGAATTCGAACTCGGTTCTCCGATTTGTCGTTCCAAGCCGATATCCAATATACCACAACGCACATACTTTTCAAAATTTTACAAGGCAAGGAAGCAAAGATGAACACGTCCAAATCACCATAAATTTTCTTCATTCTTCCTTTGATGAAACTACAATATAGGTAATTATACATATTTTTAAATTCATTTGATGCCCAAGTTATTGTGCAATATTAACAAAGAACCATTTTGTTTTCATTTACAATTATTCACTTGGGAATAAATACTAAAAAATTGTATGAAATACAACATTTTTAAAATACTGGCGTGGCCTAATAATTATGGCCGGTAGTGTACTTTCTACGAATTTCCCATATTCTTTTGTTCGATAACACAATTCTTTTATAAGTGTTTAAATATTCTCATAGGTATTTGCTAAATTTCTACTTAGCATTAATGAAATTCCTTTCTTAAGGTTTGAAAATACCAGAAGCATCACAGAACAAAGAGACAGTTGGGATGAAAATAATCTATACATTCACATACGCGGAAATACCCTTGTGAAAGGTATTAATCCGTCACTTCCCTCCAGTTATGGGTTAAATAACAGGTCAAATCGGGTTCTATAGCCTTGGATGGCAACCAGTCTACCGCAGAAAGCAATGGCAACCTACTGCGGGATAATGTTCTGCCCAGTCAGTCATGTCTCTTTCGAGACATGATCACCCAAACGTGTATCACGTATGGCATTTAACTGACCTACTGACTTTTAATTCATCCTATTTTATTGAACAAATGTCTAGGAACATGTGACTCTTGCCTTTGACAATTAGCGCATGAAATCTTTGACTTCAAAGTGTTAACATTGACAAGTGTCGCCAGAAGCGGGGAGGAAGACGTAACTATATAACCAACTAAGCAAGCTATGTTTAATTGTTTTATTTCTCGATTCTTCATTTTTTTATTTTTCATTTCTTTGTGAAATCATTTTAGATTTGTTTATGTTTCATTTAATCCATTTTTCTTTTCCTGTGATTTTCCGCCTTTTCGACATTTTCATTATTCATTATTTTTACTGATTTGTTCATTAAGTATTTTATTTATTCTTTTTCATCCAATTCAATTTTCTTTTTCGTTTTTCTTTCTTTGTCAGTATTTTTACTCTGTCCCTGTTATTTTTTTGGCTTTTTTATTGACATCTTTCTTATGAATTTGTCCTCTTTATTTATTTATTTTGGCACCATTTTTCTTTTGTCTTCCTTCCTTTCCTCCTTCTTTCCTATATTCCTTTTAAGCATTGTGTTTATCCGCATCGTTTTCCTTTATTTCACTGAAATTAGGTGGTTTTGTTTTGAATCTCTTTTATTTCTTTCTTTTTCTTTTCTTTAAATTTCTTTGTCAGCAGTATTTTCTTCCTCGTATCATTCCGATTTCTTGCACTGACATTGTTATACGTTATCTTTTCCCTTTCTTTCTTTCTTTCTTTCTTTCTTTTAGTTCTCATTCTTTTACGGCTATTTTTCTTCTCAGTTTTTTCTTGACATCCTTCGTTCTTTTTCTCCCACCTTTTTAACTCTATTCGCCTAATTTTCAACGGATTTCTTTTATCCTTATTAATGCTTTTGTTTGTTTTTATCGTCGGCTCTTTCGTTTCATTCGTTAATTTAATTCTCGATATTATTTAATATTTTGGTTGGCTGGTTGTTTTTCTTTTTATTTCTTTTTGTCGCTTCCTTGCTCTTTTTACTGTCTTATCGCTGTTATTTTCTCCCGCCATTTTGTTTTTGTCAAACATTTTTTCCATTTTCTACTGCTCGATCTTCTGCCTTATCATTCATCATTCTACGGAATATGGTGATGTCATTTCGCTCTCATTTCTTCTCTATCCACCCTACCCCGCCACTGAGATTCCCAGAAGAATAAAAACTTTCATCAAATACAAGTAAAGAAAGTACCATCTTTTCTTACTTTTCTTTGTCTCTTCATCTCTTTCTCATTCTAGTTATGGCCGGTTTGCATGTAACATAAGCCACATCGTTAAAGTCATTTCCCGATTCACTCCAAGTCCCAGTACAATACGAATGGCCTTGACAGTAAGGAAAAAAAAACAACGTTAAAAAATCAACGCTTTCTCTATTTCGATTCAGTTCGTAAACTAATACAAAATAGCTTATTATTTTTACATCTTATGTAAACGTTGTCTAGATTTAATTTTTTTCTCTATCTTTTGTCCCCCTTAAATACTTTTTTCCATATCCTATGTGCATTTCAGCAATTTTCTATTCTTAATATTTACTCAGCTTGTTATGTACAAGGCCGAAATTAGACGATAGGATCAGTTTGAAAAGCCTGTATGGCGCCGATCTTCCAATTTCGAATGAACTAAGTTGAAAATTAGTATTTTACCTGGATTGTAACACCCAACAGAAGCTCTGATGTGAAATGCACAAATATATAAACTCTGAAACTAACTGTTAGATTTTATTCAATTTAGCTTAAGCTTGCAACCCTAGCACATTTAAACATTTTCTGACGATTTCCGAAATAAAGAAACATCGAAGATGGACAAACTACATGGCTGACCTCTTGTTGTTAGATTTGTGGGTTGTGTAATAGCTAAAGACTCATAATTGTCGGGTTCGTCACCTACGCAGAAATACTCTTCGAGAAAGTATAGATCCACATCTTCTCCCACAAGCTATAAGTTAATTAGTAGGGTTCGTATCACTAAAAATCATTATTATCACCTGAACACTCTTACAATTTCAAAATATAGTCTGGTTTTAAATAACATGCAAAAAATTAAGAAGCCTTAATAAACATAACAATCAAACAAAACCAATCAATTTAGCGTAGCCTTTCGTATTGCTACATCAATAAGACACCCAGTAAGGATCAAACCCACTTAGCTGGTGATCAGATCAAGAGACAAGGCTGAGGTAGGTGGGTTAAGTGATGTAATGAATATGCATACACCTTGGTTCCCCCTGACAGTAATATGATTGGCTGGTGTCAGCCATAAACACAGACTAAGGCGAGGACTTCGATAGCTCTACGGCTATAAGTCTACGTCTATAGGTCTACGGTTATTGGTCTACGTCTATTGACTACGCCTATTGCATAAGCTTACGTCTCAGCATACTGTATACGACTACGACGAATACCGTCCATTACGGGTACTTGCTAGATTTCCCTACCCGGTTACATTTGCCAAAACCGCTTAGCTACTTCGAATAATATATATGCTACTGGCCATATTTATTAGGCCACTCCAGTTTTTAAACAAAATATTTATTTCATACTATTTTTAGTATTTATTGCCAAGTGGAGAATTGTAATTGAAAATAGAATGGTTCTTTTGTTATTAAGTATAAGAAGAGATTAGCATGGGGAAGAGAGCACAAAAACTGGATACCAGAACAGTTCATTTCATGCACATGTTATTTGCAGTATTAACAAAGAACAATTCTATTTTCATTTAGAATTATCCACTTAACAATAAATTCTAAAAATAGGAGGAAATACAGAATTTCTTTTAAAAAACTGGGGTGGTCTAATAATTATGGCCGGTAGTGTATATCCCTTTCCGGATATATCACTAGGTCAATTCTATTCTCGATATTGGTTTGTTCAGTAGAACAGTGGTTTTGTCTCTCTTTACAAGTCGTTTCCTTTCAGAATGTAGGCCATTATAGAGCCACATAATATCCTGTATTTTGCTGCACTGAATAAATTCTATATTTTCGTTATTTCAAAACCCTGTTCCGCCAAACTCGTTAAATATGTTATGCATTGTTTTTGTCTGCCACTCTTGTCCTCAATTCATTCTGTGAGTAACAGATTTTCAAAGACCTTTTTTTCTCATTATATACCCCAGATATTTCAACTGTCTCTTCCCGGTGTTAAGTATAAGTTTCCTATTTGCTTCCATCTTCTTTGAAACCTCGTCGTTATTTACATATTCATTCTATGATATCCTCAGCATGTTACTGTAGAGCCACATTTCTGCTGCTTCAAGTCACTCTTCATTTTGAGAAAATTGTCCAGCATTCACTGTCATACAGGAGGATAGATATCACGTAACAGTTTAGTATACATTTCTTTGTTTCTAACTAAGTTTGTCTATCTCTTAATAATCTGCTTAGCCTTTGGAAGGCTTCTTCCGCTATCCTAATGCATATTCATATTTTAGTATCGCAGTTTCCATCCTCTGTTAGAACACTTCGTAGATATTTAATTTTTTGGCTTGTTTAATATGTGCCTTGTGTTGCGGTGGATATCGACTCGGAACAAGAAATCGGATAGCCGAGTTCGAATCCCAGTTGAATCCCTTGCACTCACTTACACGCAAATACCCTTGTGAAAGGCATTAATCCGTGTCTTCCCTCCATTTATGCGTTAAATAAAAGGAAAGATCGGGTCCTATTGCCTTGACTGGCAACCAGTCTACCGCAGAAAGCAATAGCAACCTACTGTGGGATACCCTTCTGCTCAGTCAGTCATGTCACTTTCGAGACATGATCGCCCAAGCGTTTATCACGTATGGCACTTAACTGACTGATTTGGGCATCTCCGATTTGTAATTTTCATTTTCCTAATCACCATGCATTCTGTTTTCTGGCTGTTTATGTTTAGTCCTTTCTTCTCACTTTCCTTCACTACGTCATGTAGGACATTTTGGATAAAAAAACTAAAAAAAACTGAGCAAGTACACGAAAACAGGCAGCAACTTAAGACGAGAATATTTCTTTTCAGTAGATTTATTCAACCTATAATGTAAAGTGATCCTATTATAATGAAAACGTCAGCAAATCTTGAAAAAATACATAACGCAGATTGTACCGTGTTGGCAACAGACAAATAAAAGAACTAATAAATAAGAAGAAAATACTAAACATAAATCGTAAGAAAGTGTGGTCAATAGACGATGAACTGGTGATGTCAAAATCCAGAAAACAGAGAAATTTAAATATTTGGGAAATGTTCCTGCAGGAAAATGTGGCACAGAAAATCCGAGACGAATTTGAATAACGAAATATATTTTCCAAAAAGAGTGTATTAAGAGACAGAACAATCTGTTAAACATAAATAAAATATTAATAAATTCTGATGTGATATCAACCCTTTTGTATGGGAGTGAATTATGTACAATTTATTTGCAGGAGATTTCATACAATATATTTCCTCTAAGAGTTTTTGCTTTAAAGTAGATTGAAACTGATATTGAATTTATTGTTAAATGATTTTCATTTATTGTCATTTATATTTCTCTTTATCTTAGTATGTCCAGTAATTATTAAAATTTCCGGATCAACTTTCCTTGGTTTGCATACAAAAAATTTGAACTTTATTTTTCCGACTATAAATAAAAGTGTTTTTTGTTCCAGTTTTCCTTAAAAGGTTAACATTGATTCCATATTTATCATTACAAAATTCTAAGTCTTATCTATATACACAATAATGATAATGATAATAACAATAAACATGAGAAAGGTCCACGAGAGTGTAAAAAAAAATCTGTTAAGGTTTTGCAGGTAATTTTTCTCATGAATTTTTATATTTTCATGATTCAAATCAAATTTGGGGTTCATTATTTGATCATAGCTTGCACCCTAACAGGTGCTATCACGCTGATTCACTCGGAAATTGTTACATTATAGCTGGAAAAAAAGTAACATAATAGTTGCCAATAAAAAACTGTAACTGTCAGATATAGATTTTTATTTACCTGAAACTCCACGAAGACAGGTATTTTTAATGCCAGAAGCGAACACGTGTACTTATGGGCCTAGGACGAATTTGACACAGTTCTGGCGGCCACTGTCATCTTCGTACGCTGAACCCATATATCATAGTACAATGAGGAAGGTGCTATCGCTGGGTTTAGAATCCCCGGAACCAGAGGCATTCTCCTATCAAGAGAAGCATGGAAACACCGAGTAATCTACTCAATGAGTTTGACAGCAGAACAAGAACAAATAGGGATGGGGAAGGGTAAAAATTGCCAAAAATATAAAGGAGGGAAAAGCGAAAGGACTTTGCACAACTAAGCGAGAAGTGGGCTCTCTGTTTGTCTGCTCTATCTCTGTGTGTGTGTGTATATATATATATATATATATATATATATATATATATGTGTGTGTGTGTGTCTGTGTGTGTGTGTGTGTGTGTGTGTGTGTGGAGATTCGATTGGCCGGTTTCAACAAAATGATAACAATATTGGCGCTAAGATTGATCTTTAGTGCCTTTTGGCTATATTCAAGTACGACCAGGACAAACATTTTAGCGTCCGAACTTTTGGACACACTTGTGTCCTTTTTTCAATGAGACGAGGAATAAACTAAAAAGTGGGATTTACACTTTCGATGAATTTTGTTGTTGTTGGATAGATGACTCCCTGTAAGAATTATACTCTCTGTGTAAACTCAGATCTCTGTTTAAATCCTATTTAATTTCATATATATATATATGAGAGAGAGAGAGAAAGAGAGAGTGAGAGAAAGCAAGAGAGAGAAAGCAAGAGAGAGAGAGAGATAGAAACAGACAGATAAACATGTTGCACAACTGTTCAAAGAAATTAAGATAAAATAGGTCTCTCAAAGAAATAAAGATAGAGAGCATATGAAGCAGTTAGGCGAGAGATCTGAAATGTTTGGTAAGGATCGGAACCGCTTCATAAATTAATTTTCTTGAAATTTCGGATAACCCCAAATAAACTGAGGACATTTCAGCATTATTTCGTTTTTGAAGTTTTGAAGTGCTGTACATTTTAACATTAAAACACTGGATCGAACTACTGTCCGTAACCGACATGTAATGTTTTATCATTTCTATATGGCTTTACTGATGATGTGCGTTGTGGTACAGTGGATATCGGCTCGGAACGAGAAACCGGGTAGCCGAGTTCGAATTCCAGTTGAAGCCATTGTATTAACTTACGCGCAAATACCCTTGGGAAAGGTATTAATCCGTCTCTTCCTTCCAGTTATGGGTTAAATAGCAGGGCAGATTGGGTTCTATAGCCTTGGTCGGCAACCAGTCTACCGCAGAAAGCAATGGCAACCTACTGCGGGATAATCTTGTGCCCAGTCAGTCATGTCTCTTTCGAGACATGATCGCCCAAGCGTGTATCACGTATGGCACTTAAATGACTGATATGGCTTTACTAACTTTCGCTGACTATAACAATGTACTTTAGGTATGAAATCAGTGATAAATTACACCATATTTCAAAGTATGCTGTAATCAGATAACAGTGATACTGTTCTTCTCGAGCAACAGTGATTAACATCAAGTGAAAATGCTATATCATAAATAATAATTAAACGTTTATCGATCCGAAGTTGAAAAGTTAGAAGCGATCACTCTGAAATCGCTTTGTCACGCAGTTAAATTACTCTGTAATTTTTTTTTATTTTGTTTTAGATACTTTTTAACATTTGCTTACCGCTTTCTTCAGAAATGTTCAGCTTAGAATCATGATAGCCGGAAGAAAAAAAACTAACGCTATCTGGAACGAGCTGTTCATCTTCCATCTCGTCGTTCTTCGCTTGGAATATTTCGCCAGCAGAAATCTATAGAAAGATAACAAGTGAATAAACCAAATATCAAATCAAGATGCACACACAGTTAGGTAGAAGCTTGTTTATCGCTATTTAATAAAGCTAGTTTCGTGTAGCCTTACGTCTTATCTGTTAGAAACACAGTGCAGTCGAACTTACAACAATAATAATGTTCTGCAAAGACATATTGCTGACCATTTCGTCAAGAATTATTCATATTTATAAATTTAGCTTCGTTTGGAAAAAGGCTATAAATATGTACCTAGCGAAGAACTCACTAAACAGGAGTAACTGCCTCTGGATTTTGTTAACCACAACCGAAAGGTAAGGTGCTTAATACAGTTTAATTTAAGACAAGGACGCATTTGGACAGCGTTCGCATACGTCAGGAGTAACTAAATGAGTGCGTATTGTTTGTGGTGATACGCCTGCTAAGATTTTCTCGTAGTAACCTCTACTTTATAAGCTTAGACAAGTCTAGCACAATGTTACAGAAATAGAGAACCCTGTGATATCCACCTTTAATACACTAGCAAGATCTCTGTGGTGTGCAATAAAGTTGTTTTGCTTAAGGTAGTCTCGTGGGCTGCTTTTGAAGATTACCTTCTCAATATTAATAAAATTGACTTTCTTTAGAACCAAAGGAAATATATTGTTAGAGAATCGTTATAAGTATTAATGTGTTATTTCACCGTATATTACTATGTAATTCGTCGTCTCGGCATTTTTATACTGTTGTGCACCCAATACAAGACGCAAGACGCAAAACTCCACACAAGATTGAGTGATATGAATCGGTTTGCTGTAAGTGCGTATAAAGGGAGGAAGTAATAAGTGTGTATCATGGGGAGTAGGTCGGAGATATAAATATGTAATAACCGGGTAAGTATCCTCTTGGGAACCTGTTCCAAATAATAACATTTCTAGAGAAAAAAGCCGTTGAGTGGAACTTCAACATTACTAATGGAATGCACAATAAATAATAATCTGTTGACATTATGTACGTGGCATGTCGGTTCTTAACTATGAATGTCTGAACTGGTGGAACTAACGAATATGGCTCGTTTGACCATTTGCACTGGAAATAGCGATAAAGCAGCGAGAGGTCTGCAAATGAATTGCAGTGTGGAAAATAATTTATCGCCCACAAGGCCGCATGTCAAGGCTGACAAGAAAGGATTAGGCAACTACAGGCCAGATATAACAGCAATTTTTTATTCGGGTTGTAAACAAGCAGAGTAAATGTCTCTCAGTGAGTCAGAAAAGTATTAAGGAATCATAAAATAATTTAATATGATCATTTCATTTTTTTAATTTTTACCAACCTATTGCATCTTATATAAAGTACAAAAAATATTTTTCAATTGTAAGAATTTTTTTAAGATAGTTCTAATTTAATGATAAAAGTAATACTAATTAACCCATAGCTGGGTAAAGATGTGGATTTGTATATTATACAAGGGTATTTGCGCGTAAGTGAATATCACGAACCCAACTGAAATTAGAACTCTGCTCTCCGATTAACAATTTCAAGTCATTATTCATTACACCACCAGCATATCCAGTCTTACATCATCTGGTACACTACCAGCCATAATTATTAGGCCACCCCAGTTTTTTAAAAGAAATGATATATTTCATACTATTTTAGTATTTATTGCCAAATGAAAATACAATGATTTTTTGTTATTATTACTTTGCAAAATTTTACAAGTCAAGGAAGCAAAGATGAACTCGTCCGAATGCCCCAAAATTTTCTTCATATTTTCATTGATGAAACTTCAATATAGGTAATTATTAAATATTTATAAATTCAATTGATGCACATGTTATTGTGCAATATTAACAAAACAACCATTCTATTTTCATTTACAATTATTCACTTGGAAATAAATTCTAAAAAAAAAACAGCATGAAATACATCATTTTTTAAAACACTGTGGTGGCCTAATAATTATGACCGGTAGTGTATTTCCAAGTGGTTACCATCTAGGTCCTGTTCAGACTCTTGTGATCATACGGAATCTGGAGTTTCAACCTGATATGGCTGACCATCATGTAATATGTAATTTCCTATATGACAGAGAATACTGCACGATCTCCTCGCAGATGAAGAATTGCATTGTTTCGAAAGAGATGTTCTATCTGCCGATGAATGCTAATAAAACGATGAGCAGGGAAAATGAGGAAGGATTTTTAAAGAGATTACGATTAATAAGGAAACTGCTGCCAACGATAAAAAAAGAGATAGCTGAAATTTCTGGTAAATATAACAAGAGAATATAAAACATTGCAGGGCAAACGGAAGGTGAGAAAACTTGGGAAACAACGAATAAACTACTTGACACGTTTGAGTGAAGAGATCACAGAATAGAAAGTAAACTGGAAAGAGTTACTGCAGATATACTGCGCATACACCAATACACCTTGAACTATAAACCCAGATATGTAGTGGAAAATGAACATGTGATACGCTGAACAGAGACCCGAGGAAGACATCATGTTATGCAATGATGATGGTGATGATAATAGTAAGGAACATTGTTATCAGAATTTTATGAATGTAATCTTTTGTCCTATCTTTTGTAGTAATTCCACATTTTCTCTCTCTTAAAATAAAGATAAGTCCTGTGAGAATAAATTTCCACTTTAGATTTTAATTTGTCGCTATGGTCTACCGACAGCATCTTTCCAGAGCCCTGGGCATGGCAAAGTAAAATCGGTGACTATGCAATTCTTATTTACCAGAATATTTTTCTGTCATTAATTACAGCTGCTTAAATTGTTTTCTATAACGTCGGCAACAACAAGCAGCCAGTTTCATAAAAAGAAAAAAAAAACTAAGGAAAAAAAAAAGAAAACAGAATTTAAGAAAAAATCTGTTTAGTCTGCTAACGATAAAACACAAGAATTTATAACAGATGTGGGCGAGATACAACAACAACAACAACAGCAGCAGTAGCAATAGCGTAGATACTTTTGTTACGAGACGACATCTCTCCAAGCTTAAAGTCACGGCACAAACTTCGACATGAACGCTCTTGTTATATTGGGCGTAATAGCTGATGCTAACTGTAATATTCAACCTTTTGTCGGATCGAAAACCTTATTACGAGGGGTTACCGAAAATGAACCACAAAATTTCTTACATATCTTCATCGACACATTTAACTAGTCGGTCGAACATGTTGCCTAAAATAACTTCAGACTATTTCTATTTGAAAAAACGTGCAATAAATTTATTGTAATTTTCCGTTTGACCTCTGACAGGATAAGCTAACCTTATCAAATTTAACTATTACGATATAAGAAACGCTTGATATGAAACATTAAACAAAGTTTTCAAATTATTTCCACAAATTCTTATTATTCATTCATCAGTGTATATATATATATATATATATATATATATATATATATAATATTTCCTTAATCTTCCTTAACCCGTAATATATATATATATATATATATATATTACGGAAATTAAGGAAGATTAACGAAATCATCTTTAAACAACCGACAATTTGAAATGATTTGTTTGAACATTATTATAACGTCTTATATATATATATATATATATATATATATAGACTTTGTTTAGATCGTTGGTCATTCGTGGTCGAGAGGTCTAAGATGTCTCAGATCAATTGGTGGTTTCCCCTATGTGGAACCCACCAATATAGGTGTTGCAGACTCGAATCCTGCCGAATGACACGCATTTTCGTAACAAACACTTTTATTTAATAATCAGGCCGGTAGAAATAGATATATAATACTGCTTTATTATAGCCAGAATATCTACTTAAATATGAGTATCGATCAAAAATAATGTTCAAACAAATCATTTCATTCATATATATATATATATATATATATACAAATAGCTTTATTAAGAAATTGAAGTAAATCTTTAACTCTTTTGTTCTTATTATTGTTGCTTTATATGGCACTTACTCAGGTCGTCAATCTATAGGTGTTAGTAAACAGCGCCGATCACAAACAGACATTAAACTTTAGTTTAGATATCAACTTGCGTCAAGTATGTCCGTGTGATTGTTTAACCGTACTAACTTCTCTGCTTCAAGAAACTAAAATCTAACAATATAAAGTTAACCTTTATTGTTCTCACTGATTAACACAATATTTCAAAACTACGTTTCAATCTAGAACCAGTGTAAAATTTCTTACAGAAGTTAGCGATATTGCATAGAATATGGAGCAATTACGAAATGTTTTTATGAGGAATCTGAAAAGCATTTAAGACTATATCAGTAATACAGGGTGCCACATAAAACATTGAAATATAAGATTTACTATATGGTGAAAAAAACATTAACCAAAAAAAAAAATTAACCACATCTAATATTTGTGTTTTGTTCGGTTTTAAAATAATAAATTTCTATCTTTTGTTTTAAATAACTGTAACAAAAATTACATCAATTAAATAAACTCTACCAAATATCCTGTTTTTGTTGTTGATGTTAATTATATTATAGACACAGAAATAAAAAATGCATAATTAAGGTATGCGATTGAGTACAAAAGAAAAATAAAAAATTAATCTATCGCAGTAAATAAGGAAAAGTAATGGCAAAATATTTAGTAACTCACAAGAAATATTAGATGAGAATTTTTGAATATATATTCTAAAGTTGAAGTATCCATAATAAATTGAAAAAATCCAAAGAAAAATCTGCAATATTATTGATTTTGTTCTAAAATCTCTGCTGTAATGAATCTTAACTGTGAGTTTTCTCTATAAATATTTTCATATTAATTATTTTGATGAGCTTTTCTCTTTTGGTACATCGACTTTACGATTTTAAGCGCAGTACTATATTGGCAGCTGGGTCACATCATTTTACCGCTGAAATTACCAAATGTAACCAAAGGTTTTATGCTAACACTTTTTCACTTTCTTCTCTTGCGCTTCTCACTTGTGGAACATTCTTCCAGTTTTTTCCAGTTAACTTTGGTCTTCAAAACATTAAAATCCATATCAATCGTCACATTCTGTCTCTTTGAATTCTGTTCTTCTTTTTCTCCCCTTAATAAAGATTTGTTTCAGAATATTTCACACTTAATACCCCTTGCGTCTAATGTTCTTAATTTTCGTATCATTTCTTTGTGTTTGTAACATGCAACAATAAATAAAGGCCGTCGCTTTAGCGTATCATGATCACAAGTCCCATAAACCAACATGGTCGCAGTAACACCAGATGTTCAGCAACCGTAGTAGCAGTGGATATATTCAGAGAAAGATACTCAGGTGATCTCATTCTTTTACAAATCGGATTTTAATTTAGAGTTATCCTAGATTGGTTGCTTTCAAAGGCAATCAGACTTATTATTTAAGAAGGGTTTAAATTCAAATGTTTTGCCTTCTAGACTTGTTGCCAGCCAAGGTCAGAAAGACCTTGTCTAACTCACTGATATTCTCTTAGATGGAAGAAAGCATTCCCAAAAGGAAATAATGCGAATTAAACAAAATAATCATTTAACGAAAGACATGACTTACCTCGGAATTCAAATCGAGTGCGAATATGCCTTGCCTGTAAGATAATAACCAAAAAAAAAAAAGGCCGCTATTGAAGACACAATTTATGCTTGCCTATCTCGTCCAAACCGAGACGATATTTGCACATATGCAAATTTTGGCCGTCTTGGAATGATATAAAAAGCGGGTGCCAGCGCTGCTGTGAGGGAGGATTTTTCGGTGGATTGTGTGTGCCGGTGTTGTGGATTGTGTGTGCCGGTGTTGTGGATTGTCAGTCAGTCAGTCAGTCAGTCAGTCAGTCAGTCAGTCAGTCTGACTGACTAAGAGGAAAAAAGAAGCGGCTTAGTTGGTGTCTGCTTCACAACTGCCCTATGTAACAAGCCGAGAAAAGGAAACCTGAAATCCATTTTCTTGAGGCGACCAAAGAAAGAAAAACAGCTGGCCTGCCGACAAGCGAGCACCTTTTGTTCCTCGCCTCATCATCATGCGTCTTTTTTTATACTGCAAAACACGATTTCACTTTACGATCACCGAAGTTAAGCAATATCGATCTTGGTTAGTGTCTAGATAATAACCGCTTCTGAATATCAGCCGTTGTTAGATTGGATGTGCAGGTGGTTTAATGGATAACGACTCAGAATGAGAACTCGGATAGCCAAGTTTGGATTTGTTTCGTTTACTTACACACAAGTACCCTTGGGAAAGATCTGCATTTTCTTGCCTCCCCATCTTTGGCTTAAATAGTAGGACTATTATTATCTAAAAGAATTACTAATGCAATATTCACAAACTTGAAAAAAGTGAATTATTCTTACAACTCAAAAATATATTACAGCTTTAAATAACTTAAAAAATGTAAATCGGAAGAAACAACTTAATCAACTGTATTTCAATATATCGCAAAGCAATGAGATAAATGTCTATATCTTTTTATCAGATAAAAAATAGAATATAACTTAGATTATGATTTACTTGGTTAATTAGTCATTTATGTGCCATTCATGATACACGCTTTGCTGATCTTATTTCTTTCGATTCATGACTGACTAGGTAGAGGATTTTACTGCCGTAGACTGCTGGTTCTTTTTGTGGTAGACTGGTTGCCAAACAAGGCTATAAGACATAGTCTATCCTGCTATTCAAGCCGTAATTGTTGGAAGAAGAGATTAATTCATACCTTTTTCCAAGGATATTTGTGCGTAAGTGAATGTAACGAAATCAACTGAAACTTGAACTCTGCACTCCTATTCTTCTTTGAAGCCTTTTGTCCACGATCTGCATTTGTAGCTGAAGAAAATTGTCTTATCTGTCTTTTGTAGGTGTTCAAACACATATAAAACTCAGTATTTGAAACTTTAAGCTAGGGAAAATATCGTGTACTCTTGGATACACGGAGTCGTGCAACAGATAACAACTTGGGATGAGAAATCGAAAAGTCAAGTTCGAATTCTGGATTCATTACATGCACTGGGTACTATAGCCTTGGTTATAAACCAGTATACCGTAGAAATAAACGGCAGCCTATTGCAGGAAATCTCCTGCCTAGTCATTTATGAATCGAAAGGAAAATTGTTTTTATGTGTGTATTGCTTATCACACTTGACTTTTTAAGATTCTATTGTGTATTCATAAAATTAGAGTTACTTGTTCCACATTTGCCACTCATAAACTACTATCATGTTTTAAGTATCTCTTACCTCTTACTACACATCGTTGTCCTTGTTCTACTATCTATTCACACAAACTATTCAAGTAGTTGCTCTGTTGTTTTTTATTTTCTTGCTTAAGTATGTCGTATGGACGTTATAGCCTTTAAACCGTTTTTTCCCATTATTTGTTCCACAATTATCAGCACACTCATTTTGTATTTTAACAGTAGTTTTCTTTGTAGTTCCTATTTAAGTTAAAACTTCCTTGCTACTCACATATTCTGTTCATATTATTCTTAGTACTTATCGATAGAATTACATATCTGTTGCTTCAAATACATTCTCAATTGCGATACGAGATACTAGATATTACCTAGCAATCCTCCACCATTTTCTTTGGTTCTATACTTTGCTTAGGTTCTGAAAAGCATCTTCCACTGTTCCTATGCGGGATTAAGTTTGTTCGTTACTACACAACACAAATACTTAAATTTCTGTAACTGTTTCACGTTGATGTCCCCAATACAGACTTCACGATTTTTTAAAAATCATTTCACTCCAGGCAAGACGGTGTTCGCCACTGATGTGCAGGGGATTACATAAGAGAGTTAAAGTTTTAGACAGAAAAAGAGTGAAAACAAAGACGAACCAGCTACAAGGGGTGAAAGAGAACGGACGAGAGAAGGATGTGAACACAGGAGTGAAGATAATTACGAAGGTAGAGAGAAAGGAAAATAATCAAGATACACGGGGTTATGTGGAAAGGGCTAGAGTTAAGTGGATGAGCTGATTTTGAATTTACATTGTTGGAGGATGTTGCCGTCAGGAAAGCAAGTATATTGAAGAGAGTTCCACATTCGGGAAGCGCGAGAGAAGAAGCTGATGGAGTAGAATTGTCGCCTACACGTTTATCTAACTGTAAAGGGGTGGGACCTTGATGCTAGTCTGGTTGCCCTCGTACATTCATGTGGAGGGAGCACCAGTGACCTAAATTCTTCGGAGGCAGTATTATTCTAATTGTCAATCATGCATTTTTTTCTGTATAAATATCTTTCGAGAAGCAAAACGGAAACGATTCTAAACGATTCTGGAATGTTTGAAGCATTTTTATGCTAGATTGCTTTGAATATATGCTATCACTCTTCAGGACGAAGGTGTTCATTATTTTCTACGGACTGAATTGTGAATTTTCATGTCTGTTCTTTGAATGGTTTTCCCTTCTCATCTCCATTGATTTGAATTCAGAGGAGACTTTTTCCTTGAATGTTTACCACTCAGTTCTGGACAGTCGATTCTGTCCTGCTATTTTGTTTGTGTGCGTTAACATGAAATGAATGGAAAATATTTCAAGTGGAATTTGAACATGTATTCCCGATAATTTTTTTTTCACACTGTTAATTAAGAAGTCATCTCGTCGGTCCAATTAAAAATAGTTTTTGCATTAAATCTCTCATGCATAAAATTATCATTTGTTCAACTGCGGATTTTGCCAATTAATATTGGCGTAATGGTGCTTTAATTTTTTCGATATGTCTGACTTTCAGTGGCAAAACTTTGAAATATTACTGTCTATAAATCGCACACACACCATTCTTTAAAAAGTAATAACTTTCCACCCCACTTAAGTCATTTCATTGGAAAATCTCTTTATTCTTACGATTTCATTTAATTTTTATTTTATTATTTTTATTTTTTATTTCATTTTTAAATTACTCTATCTATATATATTAGCAAATAAATTAACCACCTTTTACTGCCTGATGGGGTTTTACCACAAAACTTTATAGCTACTGAGTTGCAGCATGCTATAATAATAATAATAATAATAATAATAATAATAATAATGATAATAATGATAATGATAATGATAATAATAATAATAATAATAATAATAATAATAATAATTATGATGATAATAATAATAATAATAATAATGATGATAATAATAATAATAATAATAATAATAATAATAATAATAATTGTTGCTGCTGCTGTTAAAAACCAGAAGGAGAAAACTTGTCTATTAATTGATATGGCTTGTCCAGCGGATTGTAACATAGCAACCGAGGAATTTGAAAAACTGTCAAAATATAAAGACTTGGAAATTGAAATAGAAAAAAATGTGGAAATTGAAAACAAGAGTTGTGCCACTGATAGTAGGTCCACTTGGAATGATAAAAAATGGAACAAAACGACACATTGAACGAATCCCTGGAAACCCCAGCTTAAGTTATATACAAAAAAATTGTCTTATTAAGTACAGCCCACACACTAAGGAGAACTTTGTTTATGCAACGCTAGGGGTGATGGGGAAGATAAAAAAAACATGAAATGGAGCCATAACAACACGCCACGGCCTGCCTTAAGTCTTCCCGCAGACTTGGTTGATAGTGCGACCATAACAGAAATTGAAATATAATGAAAAATGACACAATAATAATAATAATTACCATATATATATATATATATATATATATATATATATATATATATAGTAAGAAAACATTATATATACATACATAATTATATATAATAATTTGCCATATACTTTTGTATTGAGCACTTTTAAAAGTAAATATATAACTGGAATGTACTTCCATTAGTAACCATTACTTACATTATATATATATATATATATATATATATTTAAAATTTATAACATGTTATAACATCACTACAAAGTAGATAATAAGGTCGCATACACGGATCTACCTATACACTATTATATGCTCTGAATACACACAAATATATAGAAAGTGGATACGTGTATGTAACTATATATTGTATACACTACTTTGTGTATTTTTTTTGTGTGTACATATTTTGTTTTTGGCATGTGAGCTTGCGTACTTATATATTTAATTATTTTTATAAGTTTATGCATTGGAATATAACTAAGTTTGTCTGTAAATCTATATAATTCTATCTCCTGTCTATCTTATATTTAGATTTACATGTATCGAATATATATAGCGTCTATAGGCACTTTTTACATTAGCATTGAATTTAACGAATAAATTGACCTGTCGCTAAAAACAATAGATAAAATTACATAGGTATACATATGTGTGTAAATGTATATATAAATATATGTACGCATATATATGTATATGTGTGCATTCATATGTATGTGCATGTGCGTGTGTGTATATATTTATATATGTGTACCTGTCTCTCTTAGCCGTTTCATCTTTGAATAACTTTATAATACTTTTAACATGATGCTTAGTTAATTATAGAATTTGACATTCGTAATTTCTAACATTAATTCGCAATAATCTTTCAAAACTAAATATTCATTTTTTTTCAAGTGACATTAATTTAGTAATACTGAATACTATTTTAATCAAATATTAACATTAATACAGCAATAAATTGTTTGAAATGTATGTTGTCATGTTCTTCAAATTAGTATTTACTTTTATTTTGATTGGTCATCGCAGACTACATAACAATATCTCAACTATTGTGAACGTTTGATTAGTTTTGTACCTTTTAAAACTCATCTCGCAACCAGCGCCAAAACTTGACAAGCCATAAGAAGTGTTGAAACAAAATAGCACATTTGTAGTGATGATATAAATTGTAATAAATATTATTTGGTTTAATATGTATTGAGCACTCTTTTAAGAATAGTGCATTTTTGATATCGGAATTTTATTCCATCTATACCAACCATATATATATATATATATATATATATATATATATATATATATATATATAAAAGAGTCTATAACTATACTCGCGTCGAAAGACCTTCCACGAATCTACGAAGAATGGAAAAGCGGTATTAAAAAGAAAGAGCTAAGTACATGAATATCAGTCAAAAGAGTTCGGACCGAGTCAGCACGTAGCCCAAAGAAAAAGAACCCGATATGAGTAATCAACTAACAAAAAGCGCTCAATACTTAGATAGAGAGGAATAAATAAAGAATGCCTTGTCTGTCTCTCTACGTATTCTTTATATATATATATATATATACAGCGAAACAGGTCTGTCTGCAGGTGATTATTTACGCTCTCACACCCTGACTGAGCACTCTGAAGGAATGGTAGACTTTGAAAAACTGTAGCTATTCTGGCATCTACGCATCGTTCATTCAGCAATGAATTAGAACCCTCTCAGCTATTGGGCGTGTATAATGATAATATACACGCCAAAAAGTATGCCTCCTTCTACCTAGCGCCCGTAGCTCAGAGGTAGAATCGCCGATTGACGCCAATTTGGTCGGGTTTCAATCCTAGGTAAAAAGCAATCGGCTGTCTAACCGTACTGATGAGCTATGAAATAGCGAAGCAGATCTGTCTGCGGATGACTATATATATATATATATATATATATATATATATATATATATATATATATATATATATATCCTTATAAAGGAAAACTAAATACGTCATTTAAATTGGTTATAATTTATAATTCATTTCAATGAGCTTAATTAGCTCATTTCATCAGGCCACACAATATTACTTCCGTTTGGTGCAAAAAAAGTTGCCGGAATAAGCATTTTCTTTAACTGAAGAGAAAGATAAAATGAAAATAAAAATAAGAAGAAGGAAAAGAGAAAAAGGAAAAGTGATTCAGGACTTAGACATTGGCGTTAGATCAGCTGGGGTACTCAGACCAGTCGTGTTGACCTGTAAAGAAACTTCTAATTCCATGGATACGTGTTTGTGTGTAACCCCATAAATTAACCCACCCATGTACACTAACTTATATTCATATACACATATGCACACATCTCTATATATACCTACAGATGTGACTCTGTTTATGCTTGTACATACTTACCGACCTACACTTTTTCATGTCTACATACGGATCTTGCGTTCGTATACTCACATATAGACATTTCATAAAGACGGGATTTCCGCGCGTATAAATAGTGTTTTATATATATATATATATATATATATATATATATATATATATATATATATATATATATTACGTAAATTAACGAAGATTAACGAAACTTGGTTATAAACAACCGACAATTTTAAATGATTTGTTTGAACATTATTTTTGATCGATACTCATATTTAAGTAGATATTCTGTTTTTAATTAAACAGTATTATATATTTATATCTACTGGCCTGATTAATTACGATAATTTTTTATTACAAAATGTGTCTCATTCGGCAGGTTTCGAATCTGTGACCCCTATCCACATAGCGGAAGCTACCATTTATTATAAGCTTGATTAAAACCTCTTTTAGACTGGAGGTCATTCGTGGTCGAGAGGTCTAAGACGTTGCCAGATCAAATGGTAGCTTCCTCTACGTTTTTTTACAACACTGGCGTGACCTAAAATTAATTCAAAATTAAAGAAAAACATTTTTTTGCTAGAGTAAAAGACCTTAATTCAGTAACAATTAGGTATGAAATAAAGATAAAATAAGTAATGAAGATAACATAAGGAGAGCGATCATATACTTAAAAGTGAATATCATATACTTAAAAGTGAATATCATATACTTAAAAGTGAATATCGTAGTACTATGATTAATACTATAAAAGGTTTATCGTTTCTAATGATCCGAACTTTAGATTTCGTAATTTTAGCATGATTGTAAGGTTAGTTCTTTAATATGTTTGCAATTTACTGTGGTTTCATGCCTCTGATTTAGTAATAGGTCATTCCTCATGTATTTAATGATTTCCAATTTTTCTTGTAGACAAAGAAAACATGGTTCTTTTACCGATCTAAATGTTCAAGCGTATTTGAGGATTTTCCGTTTAACTTTAGGTGTTATAGTTCTGATCTAAAGTTCGGATCCTTACCAATATAAGGAAGCGAATTTTCCATCTCCCTTCAAAAAATAGCGTTTGTTACAATATGAGACATTGTCCTTTCAATGTTGAAACAAAATATAGAGCTTGTAGTAGATTGTAATTTGAACATGTTCTAAATTATAATAAATATATTTTATATATATATATATATATATATATATATATATATATATATATATATATATTGATTAGATAGATAAATTATTGTGATATGACCAAATTCGTATTAATCATCGGAGTATGATGAAATTACAAATAATCATTGGAATATAAATGCTTGAAACATAGTACAATTATTATTAACCATTGGAGTATAGCGAAATGCTTATTAATCACTTGAATCAGGTGAAATTCTTATTAATATAATGCATAAACACATGTACTTTAGTCTTACCATCTAAGAATGCAATAAAGGCTTTATATTTCAACTTAATCTGCTGTGTTGTGTATAGACTGAATCCAACGATTTGCCGTTAAACACATACCAAGCATTATATAATGATGATTTCAGATAAGTTTTTTACTACTTCAGTATCATATATATGTGTGTTTGCGTGTTTGTGCGTGTGATTAATACTGTAAAACCTCATAGAGAAATGTGAACAGACTTTCATGTATATATATATATATATATATATATATATATATATATATATATATAGATAGATAGATAGATAGATACTTATTGTAAGATCTCATAGATCAAATGAGATAGTGAACGGGTAAGAGGGTCATGAATTTTATTTCTTTCAAAATATCTTTAATTTTCTATTTCACAATCACAGCAAAAAAAGAAAGAATAGAAACAAAGAAACAAACAAACAAACAATTTTTATTATTGATCCGCTGATCCGGCGTCCATATAAAAATAATCATTCTATTAAAAAACGAATTTATATTTTTCCTGATTTTGCTGTAAATTTATAATTTAGATTAACTCAGTTTTTATAGTTATAATACTTACCTATAAATTTCAATAATAAGTATCCAACCGCTAAATTTTTATTATACACAATACTTTAATAAAAGTGTATAATTTAGTGTTTCCAGATGTTATTTACTTAACCGTAATATTGTAATGATAAAAATATGGCACTTTAATATTATTTTAATTATAATATTGTAATATTTTAATAGAATACTTTAATAAAAAGTTTTAATATTTCTAAATATTACTCACATTACTTAATTATATTGCAATAACTTTAATAAATAGATATTTAGTAACTTAATACATATTATTTAATTGAAAGTTTTTAACTGTTAACAATTTACTTTAAAAAATTATATATTTATTTATATAAAGTTTGATACTTGTATACATTATTTGGCCACAGCTTTAAACGGAAATATATTTCGTTTTATCATTCACACACATACTAACTTTCTTCTTCTAAACACCTTGTCTTTTCAAGACGTAGGCGATCATGGCCTTCCATGTCTCCCTATCCCTGGTGGCTCTTAGAACGCTTTCTCCTGTAACGTCTCTCAGCCACAGTTCCGTCATCCACCTGCTCAGGCCCTTCAAATATGTTATCCGTTGCTTTCCTCTGTCTCTTTTTCCTTCTATGTGGCCTGTTAGTAACAGGTTCTCCAAGCCGTCCTTCCTCATTTCATGTCCCAGGAACTTCATTTGTCTCTTCCTGATGCTCAATATTAATTTTCTTTTCGTTTCCATCATTTTCAAAACCTCGTCATACTCACATGCTCGGTCAACGATATCCGCAGCATCCTTCTGCAGAACAACATTTTAGCTGCTTCAGATTTTTCTTTCATCTTTGTTGATATTGTTCAACATTCACTTCCATTGTGAATAACTGACATCACATAGCAATTCAGCACTCTCTTCTTTATCTCCAGCGAAAGTTTCCTGTGTCTTAACACTCTATTCATCTTCTGGGACGCGTTCTTCGCCATGCCAATTTGCCTTTGGCTCTTTGTATGGCACTTTCCGTCTTCAGTTATAACACTTCCCAGATATTTAAATGTTCGCACCTGCTTGATTTTAACACCCTCGCCCAACTGTATTTGGCACTTTGGGCTGCTCTTTTTGCTGATGATCATGCATTCGGTTTTCTTTCAGTTTATTTGTAATCCCTTCATGTCACTCTCTTCAGCTATAGTCTGCAGGAGGTCCTGCAGTTTTTTTTTCCTTTCTGCAATCAACACTGTGTCTAATGTTGTCCAGATTGTGACCTCCGATGAAAAATCCTGGCATAACATCTAGGGTCCTCAAAATATTTTCACTGTACAAGTTAAATAGATCCGGTGAAAATACACATCCCTGTCTTACGCCTCTTTCTATCTTAGTATAACTGCTGAATTCGTTACCTGTCCGGATGCAGGCAGTTTGCTGCCAGTAGAGGTTTTTAATTACCCTAATGTCTTTCCCAAATATGTCGAGCCTGCTTAGGATCTCCATCAATTCTTTGTGGTGTATTTTGTCGAACGCTTTTGCATAGTCAATAAAGCACAAGTATAAGTCCTTCTTCATTTTTATTGCCCGTTCAGAGAGCATCCTAATCATAAATATGGCGCTCCTTGTCCCGCACTTGTCCTATCTCTGGCCTGATTCTACTTCTTGCTCTATTCATCAGTTTTCGGACGATCAGTTTTGTAATATGACTCATTAAGCTGATAGTTCGGTGTAGTTCACACTCGTTTGCACCTGGTTTCTTAGGCAATGCTATGAAAATGGATTTGCATAGGTCGTCTGGAATTATACCACTATTATATTATTTCCGTAATTTTCTCTATGCCGAATTTATCCAGGGCTAACAGCAGATCTATCACAATACCGTCTGGACCAGCTGTTTTGTTTCTATTCAGTTTGGCTACTGCAACTTTCCGGTTTGTCCTCCTCTTTGCGTATTATCAGTTGCTCTCTCTTGTCGTGGAAAAGATCTTCTATATATTCTTCCCATCACTTGAGTATTTCCTTTTTCTCCAGTATTATCGTTCCATCTTTGGCTTTTATACATCCTGTTGAGGAGCGGGCTTTTTGTCCTGTCAGTTTTCTTATCTCTTTATGCATGTCTGCTTTATTAGTGCTGACCAGTCTCTCTACCTCTGCGCATTTGTCATTGAGCCATTCCTCTTTTCTGCATTTGTTCCTTATTTCCTTGTGCAGTTTCCTGTATTC
This sequence comes from Ascarosepion bandense, assembly GCA_037127315.1. Classification (NCBI taxonomy): domain Eukaryota; kingdom Metazoa; phylum Mollusca; class Cephalopoda; order Sepiida; family Sepiidae; genus Ascarosepion; species Ascarosepion bandense. The sequence continues at coordinate 886,045 of JBBBDQ010002045.1, forward strand.
TCTTCCATGTATTGGCATCATTTTCCATCATGATTTTGTATCATGTCAAGGATCTCTTCAGTCGTCCAATCGTTTTTTCTGCTGCGTCTGATGATTTCCTTTAGGGCAACGTTGTTTGCTGATGTCACCATCGCTTCCTTTCGTGAGTCCTGTTTTGAATGTCCTTGCCCAATTTTTTCTTCATATTTGTTTCTCCCGCTGTTAGTGTATTCTTTCTGCAGTTTGAGGTCGTTCTCGAGCGTGTCGTATTTCAGTCTTGGTGCCGTGCTAGGCTTCTTCATTCTCCGAAGTTTTACCCTTAGTTTGCAGATGACTGGGACGGGGTTGCTCCCGCAGTCGGCACGTGTGTAGGTTTTGCATTGCACCACTGCGTTTCTAAAGCTCCTGTTTACGGTTATGTATTCTATTTGGTTCTTCATTTCACCTCCTGGGCTCCTTCATGTCCATAGACGTCGTGGGTGTTCTTGAAACCAGGTGTTAGTTATCATAAACATACCCATTCATACATACATACATTTACCCATGATTCTCTCATAAACAATTTATTTTGAACGGGACTGTATTTCGTTTTGTCATTAACACATATATTAACGTCACCGACAAATAAAAACACTTAATTTGTCTATAGATTCAATACTCTTTACACATGCATTATTTTTGTATACATACACTTACATTTTAAATAATCGTCTATTGCTTTTATTGCATCCACATATATAAACAGGCATAAGTTTTTTTCTCACATTTAAACATGATCATCTATTGTTTTATCACGTTGAATACACCGGTTCTCGTTCGCTCGCCGAAGTTAAGCAACGTTGGGCCTGGCCAGTACTTAGATGGGTGACCGCTTAGGAATAACAGGGGATGTAAGCGTTTATTGACGGTTGTGCGTTGTGGTACAGTGGATGTCGGCTCCGAAAGAGAAATCGGTGTGCCGATTTTGAATCCCAGTTGAATGCCCTGCATTCACTTGGAAAAGGTATTAATCCGTCCCTTCCCTCCAGTTATGGGTTAAATAACAAGGTAGGACTTGGGACCCTGCTCTTAAACATATCTCAATGAAACTTTCTCCGTCGGGGAGGAAGCTGGCTCAACCCACATAGGGGGCATGCGGCTTGGATTGTTTTATTACACGAGACACATATTCGATCAATAAAATCAAACCTCAGTTAACGTACTGTCGTTGTAGATTTTTTGAAAATTTAAAAAATGATTAAATCATAAATCATTCATCTGATGAAGCTTATGAAAGTCAAACATAATAAATCAAAGTCGCTTTTTTCTACCTGTTCTTTTTGTATTCTATTCACAAACACACACACACACATTGTGTATTTGGACAATAATTTTTCTTTTATTCAGGTTTCATTAAAAATGACAGACAAGATATTATCATTAATCTTTTTATATAATTTTTATGTATTCGTATATTTTCTTCCTTTTCGAAACTCAAATTATATAAGAATGTCCAACGTTTTTGTAATTTCGAGCACTTTCAATTGTATTTTTAGCCATTATTAAGATTTTTTTTTACTTGTAAATAAACATGTGTAAAGTTGTTTTTATGTATGTTAAGTTCCAAACATGGTAAGCACATTGTTACTATGTTCATAATTGATGTTATTAAGTGTAGGATTTCTGATTTTTTAATAATGCCTCCATTATTTTTTATCTTTTTTGCATATGAATGATGCTATTATGTAAGTATTATCGACAAGGATATCACGGATAAGTGCTGGTAGATTTCGATGTGTGTTTAAATGAGATCGGATAGAACTGTTAAGGGTAAGGTGCAATGTCAATCTAATTTAATGGTGGTGTATCCAATGAAATTACTTACAGATTTGGATAGTTGAGAAACACCGATCTTCAAGGAACATATAAATTCGTAAATGACACTAGTTCGCTACAGTTTAGATTTTTCAGGTGAATTATTATTGTTGATAATGAGGTTGTCAGTTTTGAAATTTTTTATTATTGATAATTAATTTAATTTTCTTGTTTGAATTGGTCGGTGTTGCATAATTTTGAACGATATTGCGAAGTGAAGATTCGTCTTGTTTGTAGTTATTGTGTGTTGTGGATTTCGGCTGGGAAACCACACAAAATAATAAATAACAAAAACAGATATGGAGATAGAAAACGTAAGTTATATTGAACGAAATATACAAACCGGAACGCGGGTTAGTCAATTTAGGAATACTATTAGTAGAAATAAATACATACTGTCTTGTAGTGTAATAGTATGTCCGGGTAACTGATTCTAGATTCAACCAATTCCAACTAACTCTGCACCAACTTACAACTCAACCAAACTCTAAACTGACTAACTTACAACTCTGTCAAACTCTGCCTTTCTCACTTAAGACAGGATTATATGTACACTCAGTTGAGTCCACTATTATGTACAAAGAGGCGATCCCACATTACCCCCTCCATAGCTTCTTTTTGGGAGGAGTTAATATTTTTTCCGTTTGTTTTCTATTATTCTCAGCGGCTTTAAAAAATGTTTTTTCATCGCGACATCGTTTTTTGAGAGCGACAAACTTGGCTCTTCACTCCTTTGTTTTTGGTTGATGTGTCTCTTATGTATAAATTTCTCTCCCTGTATTTTGTATATCGCATTTCCTAGTCCGTTTATAATTTTTCCAGGTTCCTACTGTGCCATGTACTTTTTTTTAACATTCTGAAGTAAAATTGTTTACCTGGTTTGAATGCTTTTTTCGTAACTATGGGTGCGAAAATACTGGTTGCACATGCTTCTTTTGCTCGATTTTTGTTGTGACTTTGTTACGTCGTCCTATGCTGCTTGAGGATGCCTCTGGAATTTGTTTGCATAATTCTTTTTGCAATTTCGTAGTTCCTATTGACACCCTTTTTATTTTCTTACAACAAGAATTCATGCCTAAATCCCATATATTAAATTTCTGCATCCAGTCCGTTCATACCAGGTTATGTGTGTTTTTCATAACATATATTTTTAACCTATTTTTTTCCCTAAAATTTCACATTTACGATTATTTCACCTTCGAATTTACTCCTTTTTCCTGTTATCGATTTTGTGTTTTTTTTTTTTGTGTGTGTGTAACATGGTCGGCCTCGTCATCTTCCGCCATGTCTGTAGATTGATTATTGTTAAGTCTGACCCTGAATCCAGTTGTAATTTATTCTTCTTATTCAATATTTTAAGTTCTACTCATTTCCTCGTGTTTTCTTTGTTTTCATCTTCCACTCGAGTAGGTCTTACCCTACTAGGCGGGTTTGTGCTTCTGCATACAGCTGCCTTGTGTCCCATCTTTCCGCACGCTCGGCAATTTTTGTATTTGAACCGATATTCTCTAAAACAATGCCATCCACCATATCTGCAACATGCAGAAGGGAGAGGGCTTGTTTTTTTTTATTTCTCTCACTGGTTGTTTTGTATTTTTTTCTTGGTCGTAAAAATCTTGTTTTGCTTTTGGGGAGGGGGATAAACGTAAATTTCTTTTTTCCTTACGAATATGTGCGATTCTTGATTCTTCGATATCTTTACTGTCTTTTGTTATACTGAGGCATTTTGGCAATCATCTGATAGTTTTTGCAACGTTAAACCTGGTTCATTTTGTACTTTGGTCAGCATTCCTTTTCTCATTTCGCTGTCTTTAGCAGCGAATAGTCCTTCGACAAATATGAGGCATTTAAAGTTGTCCGGAGTTAGCTCAGCCAATTTAAAGTCGTCACAATGTTTGTTGGCGATGGCTGCGAATGTTGAATAGTCCTCCTTTTCGTCTTTCATGAGATTAAGGCATTTCCACCTTTTAGGGAATAAAAACAAATTGGGGCTAAATAGCTCAGTAAGGCCTGTCAATGCCTTGTCGAACGTTAAGTCGTTCGTATCTTTTGGAAGAATATAATCTACAAATTTAGTGTATTCGTCCATACCAAATTTTCTGAGCAAAAGCCTTAACTTTTTCTTTTCAGTCAAGTGCTGACAGTGCTTCATATTGCCTGTAATATTCTCCAAAACTTTTGTCTTCATCAATCGAATACTTAAAAGTTTCTATCGCGTTCCACACAGGATCTTGCAAAGACGTTTCGTCTTTTTCCGTGTTCCTATCTAGTGCTGTACTTATTAATTTTAGTAATACTTCTTGTATTTGTAATTGTCTTTCTTCATTTGACCTTTGCATTTCAGTTTGTTTTTCTTCATTTGCCTTTTGCATTTCCATTTGACATTTTATGATTTCTAGTATTCCTTTTTGAAAATCCTCCATGGTTTACTGCTTTGATTCCGTGAGGGATTTGGGTTTTTTAACTATTGCTTTCTGGCAATTAATCTTGTAGAAAGATTTTATGGAAAATTTTCTTTAAATTCCCTTTGTTTCGCCAATTTGTTTGTAGTCGACTTGTGTTCGAAATCCTCGTAGCAAACTTTGTTGTTGCGGTTCGGAATATACGTGTACGTGAGTTCGTCGCCAATTTATTGTAGACTTGTGTACGAATCTTCGTCGCCAATTTGTTGTGCGACTTGTGGTATACGTGAGTTAGTGTTCGAAATCTTCGTCGTCAATTTGTTGTGTATTCCGGGTGAAGAAGCACACAAAATAATAAATAACAAAAACAGAGATGGAGATAAAAAATGTATGTTATATTGAACAAAATAAACAAACTGGAACGTAGATTAATCAATTTAGGATTACTATTTGTAGAAATAAATATATACAGTCTTGAAGTGTCCAGGTAACTAATTCTAGATTCAATCAACTCCAACTAACTCTGCATCAACTTACAACTCAACCAAACTCTAAACTGACTAACTTACAAATATGCCAAACTCTGCCGTTCTCACTTATGTACACTTTTTGCATGTGGGGTTTTTATATACTGAAGTTATAAATGTATTATTATTAAAATCTACAAGAACCCTCAGAAATGGAATTTTTTGTTTTTTGGCTAAGCTCATATATGAAGTTGAGAACATAATTAAAAAAAATAGTTTTAAGATAATCGATTTTGTTTTTGTTGTCAGCTCATAATATTCAATAATAATAATTCAAAATCTAAACTGCAGAGAACCAGTGTCGTTTGCGAATCAGTGAGGTATATGAACTCCATTCTTTGCATAGTAGTGCCTCTTTTGGTAGTCATGAGTTATCTCCCTCTAACCCTGTAAGTTACTTGTTCATCACTGCTGTAGCCTGGTATTGAACTCACAACTCTTTGGGTCAAGTTACAGGAACTAACCAACGTTTATATCTACTGGGCCATGTGTCCTTAAGAGATTGTAATAAAGGGTTCGGTTCGAAATTCCTAGCACTTGAAGAAGTGGGAGCGTCCAGCGGCCGAAACGTCGTACAAATGACAACAAAGATAAGGACAATAGTCCGAATGATGTAAATACTGTAAAAACAATTTATTTACGAAATTTTACGAAATCAGTTACTAAATGGATTTACTCCGACATATTTTTAGTTTATTTGTTTTAAACATTATTTTGGATGGATACACGTATTCGAGTGGATACTCTGTTTTTATAATTGTTTATGTTTTTTCAAGGCTCTCCGTCATTATCAAGAACAGGGTGTTGTCAAATGGGTTGATAAGATTTTGTTACTCCTATTTGCTCTTTCTACAAGTTTAAACATATCATTGAGGCCACAAAACTAAATGAAAGAAAATAAATTTCTGAAACTATCGTTTATTTACATTTCTGCTATAAGCTATAAATGTGTCATTTGTGCAAATGTTGTCAGCATTTATAATGTTTATAATTTCTCTTTTCAACTTTTAATGATGCATAATCGTGGAAGCTAACCATTTTACACCATAAAATCTTTGTTATCTTTTTGAAAATAGTCTATTAATGGCATTAATCCCCACCAAAAAAGATTTCTACTAGCCTCGATAAGATACAATAAGATTAATTTTACATGTAACAGTAAAAGTAAATTACATTTGTAATTGAGCAATAATCTTTAAACATAATTAATTAATCAGAGTTAATTTTTAATATCATCTCCTCTTCTGTGTTATGGAAGCCCAGCAGTTATATATACAGAGTGTCCCCTAATGATGGTACACATGTTAAATGCATGTATCTTGGGTGTTGTGGTGCAGTGGATACCAACTCAGAACGACAAATCGGGGAGCCGAGTACGAATACTAGTTGAATTCCTTGCATTCACTTACGCAAAAATACCCTTGGGAAAGGTATTAATCTGTCTCTTCCCTCCAATTATGGGTTAGATAATAGGACAGATTGGGCTCTATAACCTTGGCTGGCAACCAGTCTACCGCAGAAATCAATGGCAACCTACTGCGGGATAATCTTCTGCCCGGTCAGTCATGTCTCTTTCGAGACATGATCGCCCAAAGCGTGTATCATGTATGGCACTTATAACGTCATAGAGTACCAAATATATTGATTACATATTTGAAATACAAGCGTTCAACATATTATCTAAGATCTGAATATCACATCTTGTAAGTGAATATAACGAACACAACTGGAATTGGAACTCATAACTCCGATTAATAGATCCAAATCATTATCTATTACTCGACTCGCACATCCAAGATTACAACATCTGGTATATTCAAGCGATTATCTATTTAGGTACTGACCAGGGTCGACTTTGCTCAACTACGGTGATCGTACGGAATGTGTCCATAGATAGATAGATAAATGTATGCATGTATTTTTTACAATTACATTCCCTTTGTACAAGGCATTAGAGTCACTCGAATTTGGGTTACAGAGAAAGAGGAAAAATTATGCGAACATGTTAAAGATGATATTTAACCCTATAGTTGAACAGGTTAGATATATAATGATCGAGAAAGCATCTTTTTGGAGTCGGTTCCACAAACTTGCAGTCCGTGTGATGAAGCTGCTTGAGTGGAATTTTCATCTCACCAATTATGAAGGGAATTAGTGTGCAATCACAACAATGTTCGCGGCATGAAGCGTCTTAACTGTGGTTTGAACTGGTGGAATTGAGTAATGTAGGAAATTTTCACTAGCAACAAAGAAGAGAGTACTGGATTGCGATGTGATGTTAGTTCTTCAATATGGCAGTGAATGTTGGACAATATCAACAAAGATGAAGAGAAACCTTGAAGAAGCTACAAATGTTGTTCTACAGAAGGATGCAGCGATTATCGTTGACCGAGCCTGTGATCATGACGAGGTGCTGGAAACAATGGAAATGAAAAGGAAATTAATATTGAGCATCAGAAAGAGATAACCTAAGTCCCTGGGACATGCAATGAGAAAGGAGGGCTTAGAGAACCTGATACTAACAGGCCAGATAGAGAAAAAAAGAGACAGAGGAAAGTAGCGGATAACATATTTAAAGTATCTGAGCAGGTGGATGACAACGGGGGCTGCGATAAAGCGTGCTATGAGCCACCAGGGATAAGGAGACGTGGAAGGCCATGATTGCCTACGTCCTAAAAGGACAAGGCACATAGAAGAAGAAGAAGAAGAAGAAGAAGAAGTGATCTATTTCCATTGAAATAGCAATAGAGCATTCTTGCGTCTTTTCGTCTGTGGCAAAAGCATTGGTGTGTGGAAAATAATTAGTCACACACCAGGACGTGGGACACATTTGGACTCTAACAAACCTAGAAAATGAAGATTAAGTAGTTCCTGTCAGCACATGTCAGCAGTTTGTATAACTGTGTATCTAACACATGTATATCAAACATTTACACAATAATCATCAATTGTAAGAAAGGATAATGTATAGTTGCTAGCAATCGTATCAGCTCAAGGTATGAACTAAAATGGAAATGCCAAAATCAATTAAATAAAGAGATTTAATTATCATAAAAGTGTTAAAACAGATGACGAAAAATGTGTCACCGAAATCTTAAGGTGAATTGGAATAGCAAAAGATAGCTTTCCAAAGCTGAACTAAGTACAATAAATACAAGAGTATAGTGAAAATGTTTATGACCATTGTATAAGCAAAAAATAAGGGTTGGTTATCGACTCGGAATGAGAAATCGGAGAGACGAGTTCGAATCCGAGTTGAATTCGTTGCATTCACTTAAGCACAAATAACCTTTGGGAAAAGTAATAATCCGTCTCTTCCCTCCAGCTATGGATCAAACAACAGGACAGATTGGGTTCTATAGCCTTGATTGACAACCAATCTAGCGCAGAAAGTAATGGCAACCTACCGCGGGAAAATCTTCTGCCTAGTCAGTCATATCTCTTTCACGTATGGTACTTGATTGACTGAATATATAGAGGTAATATTCTTGAAGAGATAAAAAAATATGCATTTGTTGTGACCGGTTTCAGTATATACAGGTAATTTTTTTCTGGAGGGGTTAAAATTCATGCATTTCCGGTGACCGTAAACTATCTGTTCTGCCTATATTCTCACAGTAATTTTGAATAACCTTAACAGTAAAGTTAAGCAACTTTATCCCGCGTCTCGTAGTCTAGGTTCTTTCTTTCTGACGGAATCCCTTTTTTTACTTGATATATAGCTATAGCTGACATGTTTCAGTTGCGTTCTTATTCTGTCTTCCTCTGTTTGTTTACATTTATGTTTTTAGTGGCTAGCTATATAGAAAAAGGATGAGGACCATTTATTTGCTATAAATTATATCCAGCATGATATCCAGTACTGCAATATTCGACTACAGGAGGTCTACTAATATTTCTCAGAAGTTGGGGTTTTTTATACATTATCTATACGAAAAAAAAAGTTTTTCAGAAACAAATTAGGGGCCGTTCTAGGCTCATACATGTGTATATACAATATTAAGAAGAATGAAAATTTCATTAAAATAAAAATGTGATTAATAGCTGTAATATCAATCTTCCGTGTTTGCTAGACAAGTTCATGACAAATGAAGTAAGAGTCTTAAAGCAATAAAGATGGATTTCTTTTTATGAAAATAGAAACAAAAAATTTACCCAGCCTTAGAAAGGTAAAGAGACAGTTGAAGATTTTTGAAGACATAATTATGATAAAGGGCTTCGAGAATTGAACACTCCCAGGAAATACTGAAAACAAGAAGGGAAACTGCGAAGCGTACATAACAAGTTTGTGTTAATGTAGTGAATCTCAAATGCCGTTCTGTGGCACACTAGTGTGTCGCGCCATCTTCCTAAGTGTGCTACGAAATATTGTCAACTAAAGAAGTACAAGGCTCTGCTTATCGCGCATTCGACCAAACACTGAAGAAATCTCAAAAAATCCCACCAGGTACATGTTTCACACTAGATCAGATGCCAAAATAGTTGAAGAGAAACATTGAATAATGTAATTTAATATTTGTGTGTTTCATTTTTAAATATATGATTTTATTTCATAACATTTAAATGTAAACCCTTTAAAAGCTTTGCTAAGCGTGCCATTATATTTTCATTTGCTCCTAGGTAGGCCTTTGCTTAAAATGTTGAGAAATACGGTATTAGTGGATGACTGAAAAGAGAACGGAAATTATTAAAATCAACCACTGCTAACAGGTAAAAAAATTATGAAGTTGTGGACAGCCAAGGACTTAACAAAGTGATGTGGTACACCAATTTGGCACATTATATATACGTAAACTTTATAAAAATATAATGTTTATCACTTAATGTTACCTTCGGCATTCCGACTCTAGAGTTTCGTAGACAGATCATCCAGTAATCACTACATCCACTCTTCAGGATATATTGTTTAAAATATTTAAGAAGAAATAATGATTCATAAGTGAATATAAATATAAATAGCGTATCCAAAGAAATCAACACTATATGATGACTGCCAATTTTAAACCTTATACAATCATTTTAGCATAATGATTGCTTAAAAATTGAAACAAACACTCAGTAAGCATGCAGTATTGACCATGGAATCCACCATTCTTCTCATGCTCGTTTTGTCAATCGCCGATTTTCTTTCATTGAAGGCCGCGTCTAAAATTTTCTGGTGCTCTGATTATTGAAACCTTTTTGACGGATTCTCGGCCTATTTTTAAACTTTCAGGCATGTTTATCTTGTCATCGTTTATATAATTATCACCTAACGCCAGCTTAATCCTTTTAATATTTTCTGGAGAAAAATGTCCCAAACACATCATTTTGCATATTAACACTGGAACACGTACACAGACCATACAATCACACAACAGTGTTTCACTGGCGACTGGGTAAACATACTAGAGAGTGTCGATTAACTAGTAATATCACTTTTGATTTTTTGATTGGTTACCAAGTTAATTGCTTCTCGCAACATTCAAAATGCTTGAATATAACCGGAGAGAACTCCACGCCGAACACGAACTTAGCAACAGAACGTGAAAGATAAAAAAGAGAGCAAAATAAAATTTTTTTTCAAAAGTAAAGTCGTAGTATGTTACTCACTATTACAATATTACGCTGGAGAACAATATTGCGTGGCAACCCAAATTATTATGTTGCTTGGTTTATGAAGTATGTTTCCAAGTGGTTTAATACCGAAAGGACCGAACTGGCGAAACTATAGGAACGTCTAAGCAATTATTTTACATATTAAATCGAATTACACGCACGTTCGTTCTCTCTCTCTCTCTCTCTCTCTCTCTCTCTCTCTGTCACACACACACACACACACACACACACACACACACATATATATATATATAGAGAGAGAGATAGAGAGCGAAAGGAAGAAAGAAAGAGAGAGAATTAATACAAGATCGTAACCCTCTTGTACAGGGCGAACATTACTATATATATATATATATATATATATATATATATATATATATATATACATAAAATCAAAATAATAACTGAATAGACTCTGTAAGTATGTAGGCTGTAAATTTATACTAAGATAAACCTTCAAAAAAACCACTAACAAACAGAACCTAATTCCGTTACAATCCGGTGCACTGAGGCGTCGGATAAATGGGGAGAAAAAAAGAAATCCGCGGAACAAGAACAAAACATTCAATACTCCGCAGTAAAGAAAAAAAAAGATGCTGAGATATATTTGTTACGCTTTAACGTGATAATTATTTTTTAATTTATGTGTTTAATAAAATTTTTTCTTATTTAGCGTGTTTTGCTTTTTTTGTTCTAACCCCGCCTTTTTTGTTGTTGGTATGGTTCCTCCTTATCTTAGTGTCTATCTATTTATTTGGTTTTATCTTTAGTGTTTTAGCCTTGGCCCTGACGATCCGTAGTGTGAAACCACGGTAGGTTTTGGCTCGCTTTAGATTTTTTTGTGTATATATATATATATATAGGACTGGATAATTCATATTTCTAAAAAATCACCTGAGGATGAAGGCAAAACATAATGGGCTGGCTTCGAAACATGATAATTTTTTTGTGTAGTGATACTATGAATTTAAAAACATTGTAACAACCATTACAGTATAACGCTCTACATTTGTATCGAGCGCTCTTTATAAAAGTAAATGCATGAACAAAAAGGTAAATAAACCTACGAGTTTAACAACTTAGTTACAAATATATATATATATATATATATATATATATATATATATATATATATGAATATTTATGCACCCACCGTTCTTCCACTCAGGAAGAATGGTAGACTTTCAAAAAACAGTAGCTACTCTAACATCTACGCATCGTTCATTCAGTAAGGAATTATAACACTCTCAGCTACTGGCGTATGTGTATATGCTATATCACACGCTAAAAGTCTTCCTGCTTCTGTCGAGCGCCCATAGCTCAGAGGTAGAGTCTCCGACTGACGTTAATTCGGTCGGGTTTCAATCTTGGGTAAAAGCAATCGAATGTCTAACCGTAATGATGAGCTCTGATACAGCGAAACAGACCTGTCTGCGAATGACTATATATATATATATAGTTTTGTGCGCCCTTCAGCATCTCGTCTCCAAATTTACGTAGACGGACCCTTAGAAATCACTCCGTCCATTCGTCAGAGAGCATTACAAAGAATTCTTAGGTATTTTTAATCTGACATTTTTATTACTTCAAACGTTGTTATTAGTAACTACACGTATTTGAAATAGAAGTCTCTTTTTATTTTGTTTTAAACAATGTGTATTACATTTATCTCACTGCGCATTCGAAAAAATCTAAAGTCAGATTTCAGATGGCACAGTATCAGTTATCTCCCTTTAACTCAACTTTTTTTTGTTCACCTGTAGTCCAGTGCACATACTGACTGATACTGAGAAATCTGGAAGAGGCATGACACATGGAACGAGATCAACCTACCCCAGTGGACAAAATGAAAGGTTCAATTCGAAATTCTAATAATCTGAAGAAGGTCAGCGCGTATAACGGCGAATATATCGTTCATATGGCAGCAAAGATGAGAACAAATCCGAACAAAGGAGTGCAAATATTTACAATGCCTTATCTCAGAAATATTGACAAATGCATCTTTCTTTCCCTGTTGCTACAAACGTTCAGGTTTTCGGAGCCATGTTTTCCGACGTTGTTACAGCACTTTTCATATTCTTTTCTTCTTTTGATTGGTTTTAACGTTTCCGCGATGTAACTGTCTTTCTCTTTTCATGACTTTTGTCTTTCGGATAATACGTATTCTTTACTTCTAACTTTCCTTTAATACGTTTTCTAAGTGTTCTTTGAATTCTATGCAATTCAGAGTAACTTTCTATTTGTTTGTCCTAACATTTTGAGCGTTACCGGCGTGTTTAGTTTGTGTTGGAAGGTTTCTAGTGTACTCTGCTGATCGCAATTCGGTATGTCAGAGATAATAAAAGTGACTTCGTTGTTTTAAAGGAGAAGAAAGAAACGAGGTTTGTACTTCTATAATTGCTCAGAAATCAGCACATAACATCTACTGTGAGTTATTTTAATTATTCGTCCGAGAGCACAAAAACACCACTATAAACATGAGATTCAACAGATTAAGATTATTATTATTATGTCATTTTTCATCATATTTCGATTTCTGCTTTGGTCTCACTACCAACCAAGTCTGCGGGGAGAACTAAGGCAGGTCGTGGTGTGTTGTTATGGCTCCATTTCCTGTTTTTCTATCTTCCCTATCATCCCCAGCATTACATAGATAAAGTTTTCCTTAGTGTGTAGGCTGTACTTAATAAGACAATTTTTTGTATATCTCTTAAGCTGGGGTTTCCAGGGATTCTTTCAATGTGTTGTTTTGTTCCATTTTTTATCATTCCAAGTGCACCTACTATCACTGGCACGATTCTTGTTTTCAATTTACACATTTTTCTATTTCGATTTCAAGGTCTTTATATTTTGACAGTTTTTCGAATTCCTTGGTTGCTATGTTACAATCCGCTAGACAAGCCATATCAATTAATAGGCAAGTTTTTTTTCTTTCTGGTTTTTAACAATACTGTCCGGCCTGTTTACTTCAATTTTCCTGTCTGTGTAGATGGTGTAATCCCATAGAATGGTAACATCTATTTCTGTAACCGGTGCCGGGTGATGTTCATACCAGTGTTTGTTTACAGCTTTTCCATAATGTTTGCACATTGTCCAATTTAAATATTGCCCCACTCTATCGTGACGATTTTTATATTCATTTAGGGCTAATCCTGAGATTAGATGGTCTATTGTTTCTTGGTATTTATCACAGAACCTGCATTTTGGATCCTCATTATTATGTATAATATTTACCTGAAGGAAAAGACTTTAGTGAAAAGTGAAAAGACTTTAGTTTTGCGTTGCAAGAATAAAGCCCTCACTTTCAGACTTTAATCCAGATGCACCTAACCATCGATGAGTATTAACTTTATCAAAAATGGGTTTATTAGCACCTTCTGGATATTGGCCATGCAGATATTTGTCTTGCCAGCGTTATTTCATCTTCATTGGCTTTCGTTTTCATAATCTTTGTTGCAATAGTTGGTTCTTATTAATAATAATAATAATAATAATAATGATAATAATAATAATAATTATTATTATTATTAAAGAAAGACAGTGAAGCAAAAAGAGAACATGTCTATACATTCGAACCAAAAAGCGAACACATAATATTTAACTTCATTCTGTTGCAGTGTAAACAGCCTCCTATCACAAATATGCGGCATGCTAAGTTTGTGAAAAGCTATACGTCGATTAGAAGTCTATTTATTGAGGGTAAAATTGATTACAGTTGTTTGAAATAATTAATGAAAAGATGTCGAGAAATATCAAAACTATTATCTATCTATATTTGTGAGATGGGTTATTCCCGCCTTGTGAAATGCGAATTATTCACAACCATTGTTTTCATTTAGTCGTCATCAGTAGTGGGGGAGGTATACCTGAGCGTTCTTTTTCAATATCGCTACAATCACTAATTCTAAATTTAGCGAACAACTTCTGTACATTTCTGTCAGGTAAAGCGCCTTCACCGTACACTGCACATGTCTTTCTTCCTAGACATTTTTGCTTTTATGCTAATAAAAATAGCATCAAGTATTTAAAATTTATCTTGTAATCTCCCATTTAAATATAAATGCAAAATTGACACGAAGTCATTTAAACTTTTTTTAAAGTGTTCTCTTATCAAATGTAAGCATATTATATGTGTCGATAAATTTGACATGTTCTAATATGAACAACTAAAAATCAGCATGAACTTTCTGGTCAACCTAATACTTGTTCTTATTATTTTGATTTTTAGTTGCCTGAGGATTATGCCTGTTTTTTTTTAGTGATTGTTTTGCTAGTATTTTGGTACTGTTTGTCAGTAGTTGTTTAATATTAGTAAGATACTTATACAAGTTCTTAATATGCTGTTTGACGGAGATCTGGCCCGATAGATGTCAGGTTAGTCCCCCCCCCCCCCCCCCGAAAGTGCGACTGTGGTACATTCTATGTAAAATGTTTAATGTTTTATATATATTTAGAGACGGAGACAAGAAGCATGTAGCTTAATTATGAAAACGTGTTTGTTTTACATTATCACTTTATATATATATATATATATATATATATATGTGTGTGTGTATGTGTATGTGTGTGCGTGTATGTGGATGACTAATATATTCTGCTCTCATTACGCTTGAGCTCTCAAGAAAATTTTAAAAACATTTCCACTTCTGCGATATAAGCATTACTCTTCAGAAATGAATTGAGTTCTTTCGGTTATAAGCCCCTTCACTCACGTTATATATATATATATATATATATATATATATGTATGTATGTATAGAGAGAGAGAGAGAGGGGGGGAGAGGGAGGGCTATTTACATGTTTCCATTCAACCCGATGCTTCCCTCTCTTTCTGCTTCCTTTCTCTCTTTCTCTCTCTCTCTCTCTCTCTCTCTCTCTCTTTCCTTCTTCCTTTTTTCTTTTGAAGAATGAAACTTTATATTTCAAAGTAAATTTTAGGATAGCACATTCATTGTGCCTTTTTGCTGGTCGTCCTCTGTTTACTCATTTACGTCACAGAAGAAAGTTAATTCAGTTTTAAGGTTTTTTCAGAGCGTTTTCTAATAAGAGTGCAATTAAAAAAATCAAACAAATGAAACGAAAGGAAAGCAAGGAAAAGTGACCTAAAAATCGCGATAACTATTCGCCTCCTGTTTTGGGTGTGTTTTGTCATTGTTTGTAGATGTGTAAACAGGTGGGTTGAAAGGGCATATGCGCCAGTTCGGCGTCGGGACAAGCGCATCGGAGTGATGTGAATTCTTGCTGTAGCATGAGGCAATTGGTTTTCCTCGGTGAACATTCCGTGTTGGTATTTTGGTACTGAGCGTTAGTACGAAGTTTTAAGCAAGAGATGGAAAAGGAACAGAAGTGAAGGGAAAAGTAAAAAGAAAACAATTGAAAGACGACAGAAAGAAAGAAAGCGTACTTTGACAATGATTAAAAAAGAAACGAAAAGCGAGCAAAAAACAAAATGTTTGCAAAATTAAAAAAAAACAAAAACAATGGCTGCATATTCATATAATTAATTAGTAGAAAAGAAAGATGAACTGGTAAATATTCAGGATATTATAATAAAGCAAAAGTTGCGGCCACATATTTTGTACGATATTCAATTAACTCTTTATTGTTTGTGAAATTATTTAACTCGAGTAGTTTGTTTACAAGCCTTGGGAAAAATAACGATTTCCACATAGTTTACATAGAAATAAACATTATTCAACGTTTAAAATTTTGTCTTTCTCGACACAGAAAAACATTGTTTATAGAATTTTATCGCGACAATGATATAAATTTCTCTACATTTAGATATTCATTGATTTTAGCACTCAAAATTTTTTTTTATATACCGTGTCTCTTCAGTTTTAGAGGAGGCATGATTCCTCATAATTTCTTTCCTTTGGAGCTGGATATTTTGTTATCATTTCACCCCAAACAAGGCAGTTTTACTGCCAATGGTGTGCAGCGGTTTACATAGGAGGAAAGTGATGAGAAAGAAGGACAAGTTATAGTGGGTATCAAGAAGTGGGTAAGAGAAGGATGAGAATACTGGTGTGATGACATTAGAGTGGACGTAGAAAAGAGCATGAGGGAAAGGATATGAGCCAGAAAGATTCGTATACGAAGCATTAAAATTCACGAGCTATTTCTTACTCCATTCTACCACAGACTGGAGGTCCTTTTTAAGCTCAGCAGCGAGGTTCGCTTCGTAAGTCTTAGCGGATTTTCGATCGAGGCGAGAGTAAGCGGTTGTGTCATCAGTGTAGATGCCTACTTGGGATCTGATTACATCGGGGAGATCGTAGTCTTTTTACTATCGCTCACAGTCACTATTCCGATATAAATTTACACAAAATACATAGATGTGTTAATTACTGTTTTCTTCCGTGCCTCTTGCCTTTAATAACTCCTGTGAGTGTCACATTTTCTAAGTTTTCTTTCCTCAGTATTTGCCCCAGAAATTTCTACAATATCTTTCTTTTCCCATCTGTAAGTCTACTTTATATTCAATTTTACTTAAAACATTCTTGTTGCTTATATGCAATTCCCAGTAGCCTTCTGTAGCCCTTATATTTATTGCCTCAAATCCTACTTTCATCTGTGATGTATTTTTTCAGAATTCACAGAACAGGAAGTTTGATTATACATAGAATTTCAGCTTATTTTTCTTTGTTTCTAATGGAATTTTCCTGTTTTCTTTGTTGAGTCTTTGGAAGAAATTTTTGGGGCCACCTCAGCGTGGTGTAATGGTTAGCAGGCTTGTCTCGATAGAACCAGTTATGACTGAGTTGTGAGTTCGATCCTCACTGGGTGTCCCATACTTTCGGCTTGTGCCACATCTAAGCTACGCTTAGAAAATCACGTTTGAAAGAAATCTTTTGCTATTCAATTACGCCTTCGGATTTCGCTTTTGAATTTTCCATGTGTGCGTTGTGGTGCAATGGGAACAAGAAATCGGGGGAAACAAGTTCAAATTCCAGTTGAATTTGTTGCATTTCCTTACTCGTAAATAACCTCGGTAAAGGTAATAATCCATCTCTTCTCCCTCCAGCAATGGGTTAATAGCAGAATAGATTGGGTTGTATAGTCTTGGTTGGAAACCAATCTACCAATTTCGAAAGAAATGGCAACTTACTGCGGAAAGATTTTATTTATAGTTAGTCATGGATCGAAAGAGACATGATCATTAAAGCGTGTATCACGGATGACGCTTAACTTGTTGACTGATTTAAACTCTTCTCAGATATTTAAGCTTCTGTACTTGTTTGGTTTTACAGTGGGAAGGAAAGTTGCGTCTAGTGACAGTCGATGGCTGTTCAAAACCAGCACTTCAAAAATTGTTTTTCCACAGGTTCGATCAGCAATCACTCATACCGATGGGAAATAATTTATTACAAAACATGGCGTAGGTATTTTAGAACTGATCCCATTGTCTTCTTTCTTCATATGATATTTTTTGAAAGACTAAATAAAATCTTCGTTCTATATCATTTCTTTTTGCAAAGTATAATACTTCATATATCAGAGTGTTTATGTTGGCTTTCTGTGAACAGAAGAGATTATTGAGATAAACTGCAAACTCTTTTATAATAGAACTGCTCTAACTCTGATCCTATAAATAGATGAATATATTCCTACATATGCCACGCATCCAAAAAGAAAATATCTATGGTTAAATACTGAACAGTCTTCAGCAGCTTAACTGCAACGCAAGCCACATTTGAATAAGATACCTGTTTTTACTTGAAATATTTACAAATACTTATTCAGTGTTGTGAGATTTATTTGCTGGCGGAAGGCTTCCGATTTTTAAAGTAATTAATATGGCCGCGGATGCATCAAAAGCTTAGCAGAGTATTGAGAGACAGGAATATTTAGAAACAAAGAAAAGACTACTGAATTATTAACATATAACTCAATAAGTCCCACATGGCGACACTAATTAAAAGAATTCATATGATTTTTATGAAGTATTAACCTTCAAATAGCACGTGACAAAGTTTGGGCCTAATCGGATTATTAGTTTACAGATTAAAGTTATTTAAGAGAAGCTTCTGTTGCAATTTTTCAAAACCATGGAAAAATCTGAATTTCGTGTCTCGATAAAGTATTTCTTTTTGATTGGAAAAATACTGTTCACACAAAGAAATGGCTTGATAAGTGTTATTCGGAAACAACGGTTAAGAGGTGGTATGCTAACTTTAAACGCGGTCGTACAAACATAAATAATGCTGAACGCTCAGGTTGCCCAAAATCGGCGGCTGTCCAGGAAAACACCAACAATCCTCAAACTCATTTTGGCCGATCGTAAATTGAAGTTGGGTGAGATAGCAGAGGAGTTAAACATATCAGAAGGTATGCACCACTTTGCATGATCGTTTGTCAATGAGAAAGCTATGTTCAAAGTGGGTACCTCGTTTACTCACAGTCAATCAAAAACAACTATACGTTGAGGATTCAGAGCGTTGTTAGCAACTGTTTCAAAGCAACAAGAAGCTTTTGCGTAAATATGTGACAATGGATAAAACATGGATCCAACACTTTATTCCGGAGTTAAATTGGCAATCAGCTGGGGGGGGGGGGACAGTAGCTGGTGAAATATGCCCAAATCAACCAAAGATGCAAACATCAGTAGGCAATGTTTTAGGCTGCGTATTTTGAGATGTGCAATGTATTTTTTTCATTGAATACCATTAGAAAAGAAGAACCATCAATGGCGAATATTATATAGCATTATTGGTGCGTTTGAAGAAAGAAATCGCCAAAAACGGCCACAAATACAAAAAGAAATTAGTGATCTTTCAACAAGACAGCGCACCGTGTCATACGTCGATCGCAACGATGGCAAAACTACATAAATTGCACTTCGAATTAAATCCACATCCGCCCTATTCTCCAGAACTGACCCCTAGTGACTACTAGCTGTTTGCAGATCTCAAAAGAATGCTCCAGGGAGAGACATTTGGCACCAATGAAGAAATGATATCGGAAACTGAAGCATATTTTGAGATCAAAGACAAATCAATCTACCAATTGTTAGAGAAGCGTTGGGATCTGTATATCACCCAAGAAAGAGCACTATGTGGATGAATAAACTCGAATCTTGATTAAATTCGTTGTTTTATCAGTTAGGACCGGGATTTATTGAGTGATGTGTTATGTGACATTTGTCCTTCAAATAAGATAGCGAATGCTGGACAATCTCGTCAAAGATGAAGGAAAGACTTGAAGCAACCGAAATGTGGTTATACAGAAGGATGGTGAGGATATCATGAACCGAACATGTAAGTAACGACGAAGATTTGGAGAAGATGGAAACAAAATAGAAACTTATACAACAAAAGACAACTAAAATTTCCTGATCATGGAATGAGAAAGGAGGGTTTTGAGAATCTAATACTCGCAGAACAGATAGCGAAGAAGAGAGACAGAGAAAAGTAACGTATGACATACTTAAATGGCTTGAGCAAATTTATGGCAAAGAAAGTTTTGGTAAGGTAATAACAGAAAGGTTGTTAGAGCTACAAGGGACAGGGAGACGTGGAGGTCTATGATTGCCTACGCCCAGAAGTGACACGGCACATACAAAAAGAAGAGTTTCAGAAATATAAAAATTGCTGTGACCAGAATCGAATCTCAAAAGAGAAACAATTTAATGAATTATCGAAACGTAGTATTTGAAATTGCTAAAAGATTGAACATAGAAAAAATAACAGTTTATCAGTTCCATATTTTGAATTCAGAATTGTCTTTCTCCAAGTGTCTTGTATGATCTGCTTTGTAACCTGTAGCTTATTTTTTTTGGAGGGGGGGTTGGGTAGGAAGAAATGGTTTCATACTTTTCCAAGGTTAATTGTGTGAATGGAAACGCAACGAACTCAGCTTGGAAGTTAAAATCTGTCACTTTCCGTGCCAATAGCTGCTATGCTACAGCATATCTACCTTCAATGCAGGCCATTAAAATAGTTAAAATACTAATAAAACAAATAATGATAATGCTTTATAGATCGAGATAAAAAGGCTATGGTCACCAATGTTGACAGGAAAAATAGTAAGGTATATTTGGGAGGGAAAAAGGGTCCTTACGTATTATCGGGAGGACCTTTGATAACAGTTTGCTTTCTGCAGTAGAGTGGTTGCCAGCCAAGGCTACAGAATGCAATCTGTCTTATTATTTAACCCAAAGGTGTTATAAGCCCGCTTATAACACCAAGGAACTGGAAAAATCAGGCTTTCATCACCTCAACGTCAACCACAAGTACAACTTTGTGGATTCGAACACCGGGGCTCATACGCAGACAGTGGAACGTCTATGGGGATCGACAAAGTGGCGAAACAAGAAGCACTGTGGCACTGCACGTCACCATTTGGAGTCGTATTTGGCCGAATTCATGTGGCGGAAGCATGTTGCCTGTACTGATGTCTTTGAGTCACTTTTGGAAGCAATTGCGACGTTCTGGCCTCCGGAATTACAAATGTAATGTTATTTTATTGTTTTAACCTTTCAATAAATAATTTACTTTAATTTTTGAGTCGTTTTTTTAAAGGTCCTCCCGATAATACGTAAGTACCGGAAAAAGTCCAACATACCTAGGCTAGAATATCATCATAAATTGCAGTTTTTTTTAAGGTCCGTCGATCTACAGTGGTATGTAGACAGTTGGAAATGGTTGAATAGTTTTTCTGTAAGATTTTGTTGTGGAGTAGTTTTCGCACTGAAGGTTATAATCGTGCTATGTCACTTGCTATTAGACTTAACGCACCCAAAATGTTAGGAACTTGGTAATCTTCCGCTGAAAACTGACTCTAAAAGATATTCTATGAACTTCCCAGGAACTCGTATTTATTTTTGTACGAATACAAAAAATGTGGCACAAGGCCGAAATTGGGGATGGGGAAGGCTGGTCATCATCTGTCCTAGTTTAACTTAGCTATTCACTTTCGTCGACCCTGACACATTTATAATAATCCTTACACCATAATACCACATTTTTACTTACCATTCTTACCACGCTCACCATAATACCTCGGCTGCTCTATGTTGTCCTACTTAACTCCCATATTTACAATGTTTAGTGGAGGGCATGGGCATAAAATAACAACATTAAAATATCCCCAATGTTTTTATACAATGAAAAAACGATATATACAAGAAACTAAATAAAATCGTATTAGTAATAAAAGCCCCCCACTACTCTAATAATGTGACAGCAAAGTCACTTCTCCGGACGAAAAATAATGCGTGGCTTAAAGAATATAATAACTACATTTATCCAATCAGCAGTTACTCACACAATCACTCACACATTTAAACACCACAACAAAAACGAAAAGCACACTTGAAAAACAACGAAAGACGCCACGCATCAACCGGAGAACTAACATTGCTGAACACCTAAAGTGGGAAGGGATGGGGATTAAACTAAAAGAAAACTGGGGACAAAAATAAAAAGGGCCAATGAGCACTCATAACCTAGCTAAGTTAACTTTAAAGCGTAAAACAGAAAATCAAATGCTTCCTATTCTAACCTAACAGGGAAGGGGTGCACATGTTGTGCCCAGCACACCCAATATCCTGATGCCTAACCAGCATCAAACAACCACTCCAGGTCAGCACCTTTCACTCGACAGAAACGCGCAAGACTCACCCACCTTTTGCCAAATTCAGATGGAGTGAGTCGTTTCCTTTCCGTCCTGATCTTGACTTTAAGCTGATGCTTAAAGAACAAGATCAGTTGGGAAGAGGTAAACTTCTCATCACCATAGAATTCCTTCTGTCGCGTCGTCCAAATCACGACTCGCATAACACCTAGTAAGCAAAAGAGCACATAGTGCTCAGCCCTAGATAACGGAGGCACGACATTGCTACAAACAGAACTAGCCTCAAGGACAAAGAACTTTCCACGCAGGATACGAACCATGAGATCTTCAAGAAACTTACACAACGGAGCAACAACACTGCAGTGGAAGAAGGCATGTTCGACGGTTTCCGTCGACAGCCCACAACGCACGCAGGTTGATTTCGGTGTTAGGCCCGCTGCCTTAAGCCTCTTGCCTACCCAGAGAGCCTTCCGGATCATCAGCCAGGTGAGTGATGCCTCATCGTTAGCGAGACATTTCAACCCAGGCGCCCAAGGCCATATGGAGCGAGCCTCCTGCTTCGTAAGCCCGAGCTCGCCAATTAGTTCATCTTGAACGGCCCCCCTAACTAACACC
Source organism: Ascarosepion bandense (assembly GCA_037127315.1). Lineage (NCBI taxonomy): Eukaryota > Metazoa > Mollusca > Cephalopoda > Sepiida > Sepiidae > Ascarosepion > Ascarosepion bandense. The sequence continues at coordinate 908,597 of JBBBDQ010002045.1, forward strand.
CGATATAATGCCCTAAGAGACAACGCTTGGGCGTTGGAGAGGCCATCCGTAGCCCGCAAGAGAAACTGGAGAGCCAAATGACATTCTTTATAGAAGGAGCATTCGCCACGAGGAGTACGTCCGGCCTCCTCCTCCGACAAATGCACACTTCTCAAGGATGGAAAGTTTTTATGGACGTCCTCTTGAACGAGGCCGCCGTTGTCATCCGCCAGCATACACATTCGATCCAGGAATCTAATGCGAAGCGTGTGTTGACGAATCTCAACGCTAGGCATGCCCAGACCGCCCTCAGAAGGATGAAGGTAACAGATTTCGCGACGTACCTTGGGAGACTTGCCTTCTCCCCAAAGGAAGGAGAACAAGAGCTGTATTAGTCCCAAACGAATGGCACACGGGAGAGGAAGTACGGAAAGTCGGTAAAGGAGAATCGGGTAGATGTGCGAGGCACATACTTCCGCCCTCCCCTTTAAGGAAAGATTCCTCCGAATCCACAGACGAACTGCGCCCTCGGCCTTCTCTCGAACCTCCGACCAATTCATTTCCAACTGGAGATCAGGACCGAAAAAGACGCCGAGAATCTTGATCAGCCCGTCCGTCCAGAGGAAAGGTCCGGGAAGAGAAACTCCCTTCCACGCACCCAATCGCAAGCCAACAGACTTATCGCGATTGATCTTGGCCCCTGTCACCGTCTCATAGCATCTGATTTCTTTGCTAACTTCGTCAATATCGGCTTTGCTTGACACAAAAACCGAAACGTCGTCAGCATAGGCGGAGTACCTGGCCGAGGTGGTAGCACCAGGTAGGGAAATTCCGCAAAGGACCGGATTCGCCTTTAACTTGCGAAGGAAAGGCTCCAACGCAAGAACGTAAAGCAAAGGCGAAAGTGGACAACCTTGACGAATGGAGCGAGACAATGTGAAAGGCTTCGATCTTACCCCATTCACTTCCACCAGCGCACCGGGGGACTCATACAGCAGTCGGATCCAGGAGCGAAAGTACGGCCCGAAATCGGCGGCGGAAAGGACAGATTCCAAGAAGCGATGGTCAACCCTATCGAATGCCTTGGACTGATCCAAATTGATCAGCGCGGCTTCAGTGTCGCTTTTCTCGATGATCAGGCGTACCAAATGAAGGTTGTCCTGAATAGTCCTGCCCTTCACAGCACAAGTCTGCTCGGGGCCAATCAGACTAGAGAGGACAGCCTGCAAACGGCCGGCCAAGATCTTGGCAAAAATCTTTAAGTCAGTATTTAACATCGTTAAAGGCCGATAATTATCTATGCCACCTCCACCGTCCTTGCTCTTGCGAAGCAACTTGATTACACCCCTGGTGAAGCGTCGAGGTATAGACCCCTGCTCCATCCAGTTGTTATAAACAAGAGCCAGCAGAGGAACAAAAAAGTACAGTTCGTAGGGAAGACCCTCCAATCCTGGAGTTTTGTCCCGGCCAACCAATTTCAGCGCATCCCAGATTTCCGACTCTGTTATGGGCCCTTCGCACCTAGCCGCTTCAGCCGCCTCGAGGCGGGGTAAGTCAGCCAAATAGGTATCGAACTGAGCCGAACTCAGACCGGGCTCCCTGGTGAAAAGATCCTGGAAGTAATCACGAAAGGCCCCACATATACCCACGTCTGTAGTCACGGTACGTCCATCCGGCAATGTGATGTCCTTGATATGCCGATTGACTGCTCGCCTAGCTTCTTCTGCACGCAATTCTGCGGACATATTCGTTGCCTCAGAAGACATTCTTTTTAACCTAGCCCTAACTACCAGAGCTTGATCCTTCTTGATAAGCAAGGAGGCCAGCTCGGCCCTAGCTAAGGCTACGTCCCCACTATTACGGGATTTCACTGCCCGATCGACTTTCTTTTCTACTGCCGTTTGCGCCGCTAAATTAGCTAAGTTGAGCCGACGACTATAGTCGGCAGCAAACGACCTAAGTTTCGATTTTAGTGTGTCCCACCACTTATTCCCAACCACAGCCCCCGTCAGTTCCCGCTTTAGTGTTAGTAAAAGCTGGTGCTGGAAATCTTGGCTATCAAATAATGACGCGTTCAATTTCCAGTAGCCAGCCAACTTAACCTTAGGCTTATCTAAGTTTACACGAACCCGGACGAGCCTATGATCCGTGTAAACTATCGAATGGAAACTTGGACAACCTAAGAGCCCTACGTCGACTCTCCTAACTAGGACTCGGTCGAGGTAGCTGGCGCGTACCTTCGAATCCGAGCTGCCCCTATTAGTCCAAGTCCACACTACCTCCCGGGGGTGTTCATTTCGGTATTTATCGACAAGATCATTCCTGTCGAGAAATTCCCGAAATGGTTTCACATCCGGGTTGTTAGTACCCGATCTTTCTCCTATCCGATCTTTCTCAGGGTCAAGGACAGCATTCCAATCCCCCGCTAAAATTACCCGCCTCGATGTTCCAAAGAACGATTCGAGCTGCCGAAACAAAGCAGGACGCTCCCTATGGACATTGGGCGCATAAACCCCAATGAGCCGAAAAGACTTCTCATTTATGGTAATATCCAGCACACAAATCCTGCCCGCTGGATCCGCGAAGACAAGCGTACACACCGCACCCAATGACTTGCTCACTAGCCAAGAAACTCCTCTAGAACGACCATCAAAACATGCTGAATAGAGATCGTAATCCCTAGACAGTATGCCCTCATAGTCGCCAGCTAAAAACCGGGTTTCTTGTAGACAACAAACATCAACCCCGAGGCGCTGGAGATCATGAGTGAGTCTCACCCTCCGAGACTCTGACCTCAGCCCCCGGGCATTTACACTTGCTAACCAAAGAGCCATTGTGATCCTTAATTAGGGTTGGGGTCCTGGACAGAACATGGACGGGGAAAGGATGCCAACAGCCTCTCCCATAGATCCTTTGCCCATCTCTTTGTCAATGGAGCCGTCACGGGAGAGGCCACCAACATCCCAGGGAAATGTTAGTTTGAGAGCCCTGTAAAGGGAGGGGTGAACCAAAATTGGGACCCGTCCTACACAGAATTCTTTTGCTTTCTCCAAGACTTCCTCATCCTTGCAGACGATCGGTGGAGACATTTTTATATTTTTTTCTGCTTCCAGAAGCATGTCCCACACTTTGGCCGTTCCAGTCCCAGAGCGCACTACTGTAAGGAGGCGTTGCGCTTCTGGGAAGTTGGTGGGAATTTCAATATCCTTCTCCTTGCATTTCTTCATAGCAAGGAGAATTTTTAGTTTGTTAATTTTGTTGCCAAAGTTCTTTGCTCTTTCTTCTTGGGCATGGGAAATTTTGCACACATCTCTGCCCAATAAATGAGGCGCTTTGGTTGATTTTTTCCTCGCCTCCCTGTCTTCTAAGGTGGGGCTCCTATGCCTCTTAGCAGGCGGAGGTAATTTTTTCTTGGGGGAAGGACTGGGAGACGGTTGGGAGGGGATACGGAAAGGGCTGGGTTCCCTACTAAGAGGGGTGGTTTTTCTGGGCGAGGGCTGAGCTGATTTGACTTTCTTTTCGATTTTCTTTTTATCGGGAGAGGATGGGGCAGAGGCCGAAGGGCAGGATGAACGTTGGGCCAGTTGCTTCTTTAGGTCCTCTGAGGGACGAAATGGTCGCTTCTCCAGCACTTTCTTCAGCTCTTTTATCTTCTGGAATTTCTCGTATCCCGGGTCGTAAGCCCTCCGGAGCTCTTCTAATTTAGGGGCCGACCAGGCCGAGGCATCGCCCTTCTTGCTGGTAGAGGGAGTGGGGCTGTATGTGCCTTTTGTCTTAGGAGTTTCTGGGGATCGAGGTTCCGCTGCTTGGCGCTTCCCCCTGGCCCTACCAACAACCAGCCACTCCCCCTTTTCCTTCTCCATGGCTGCACTTGCAGTTGGCGAAGGTTTTCCGGGGGTGAGGGAACTTTTTTATTCCCAACCGGGGGAACTAGCTCACCGGTCCTGGGTGTTGGCATGCCCACTACAGGCGAGACAGATGTAACAGAAGCGGCCAGAGGGGGATTTTGGTCTTTTGGAGCCTGGCTTCCAGAGGCCTTCTTCTCTGGGCAGGAGGAGGAGAGGTGACCAGTCTCCCCACACCTCCAGCATTTTGGCTTGCGGCCGGACACGATTACCGGCAAGCTCAGGCCCCCTACGTCAAGACAGTTGGGGATGGTCAGGAAGGCGTGGCGGTCGATCATTAAATCGAAAGACCATCCCCCGGTCAGGTCATCGCAGGAGGCATCTAAAATTTCGCCGAACTCCGAAAAGTACGCAGCAAGATGCTCCCCGATGACCTGAGGAGGAACCTCATATACTGCTAGCCTGGTCCTTCTCTTGCCATTGTACTCTGTTCTTATAATAAGATCATTTGTGATTAGATCCTGGGTGGCCATTTTCAAGCAGTCATCTGGCGTGGGTAGCAGTACGTCCCACATAAAGAAGCACGCACCTTTAATTATTCCTAAGGGCTTAACCTCTTTTGACAGGAGTGCTTTCAACACTGTGTCTTTCGTGCTGCGACAAATTTTGCGCGAACGCTTGTCCACCATGAAGACTGACACTATTCTTTTCTCAATTTTCTTTAATTCCTGGGGATCTTCTAAGAGCCCAGCTTCTTTTACAAGGTGTGCGTAGCTCTTAGCTCTCTCCAAGAACTCCGTCAAATTGATTTTGCATTTTGGGGGGGACTTCCGGCCACAGGGCGATTCCCCGGCCTCAGCAACTTTTGGTGTCATATCCTTAGTCTTGTCGACTTCTTTATCAGATACATCATTTTGGCCCTTATCAGCCACTGTATTTTTGGTCTTTGTCATGTTGCTTTCATTTTGATCAATTCCAGATAGAGGGGGATATGTTTCCTCATTTTTTTCTGGCGATCCTTTCCAGGGGGGGTCAAAGTTCAATTTTTTCTTAATGGGCCGACTTTTGTCGGCCATTTTAATAATTTACCACTCCACACAATTTTTTTTCCCACTAAACTTAATTAAATGTATGAGGAGGGGTGGGAAAAGCGGGAATAATTAAAGTAATATTCAATACACAAATTTAAGAGATACAACAGAAAAACCCCGAGAGGTTTAAAGAAAATAAAATTAAGAAAACAGCAAATAAATTTAGCCTACAAAGGCAAAGTTTTTAAATTAAAAAAAGCGGCAAGAAGGTTAACAGAAATTTCGTCAAAAACTTCCCAAGAACTTCTCATAAAATTTCTGGTAACTCTTATTAATATAGGAGGGAGTGTCCATTATCTGAGGAATAGGTGTGTTTCCACATAACAATTTCTCGGTAAGATTTTAACTTAGGTGCCGAAGGAAAGGCTTATTGAACATACAATTATTTTAATCATTTACCTCTAAGCAATGGAATAAAATAACTAAGATGCAACAAGTTACTGAGTACAAGAGAATATGACACAAATAGTGTTAGACAGATAGACACACAGGTAAAAGAACAACAATTAAGAGGAGGTAAGATAACTGACAGTACCATTAAAATTTTGAAGATGAATGTTGACTGGGAAGGAGAAACCGGAAGAGTTTTCCACAAGTGAGAAGTGCTATATAAAAAATGTTGGCATTTAATTTACGGTTACGTTTAGCCATTTCAACTGTAAAATAAGGAGATCTCACCGCCAATCTAGGCAGTCACTTAAGTGCTATACACGATATACGCTTGGGCGATCATATCTCAAAATAGACATGAATCACTCGGTATAAGATTCTCTCTCAATAGGTTACTATTACTTTCTGATTGCCAACAAAGGCTATAAACCCCAATCCTCCCTACTATTTAAACTATAGTTGAAGGGAAAAGCAAAAGATTAATAATTTTCTCAATGGTATTTGCGCATAACGAATTCAACTAGAATTAATTGCATTCACTTAAGCACAAATCTAGTACTGCGTTGAAATTCATAAGGTCTAGTGTCCATAGTCATCTCTCGTCTAAGATAAATTGATGATTTTACGGCAAATCAATCTAACCTGACACACATCCCTTGATTCCAATATTATTTACTCTTACATATTAATTTTTGTTATGACACTGTTATACTGAAGTGCAGTCACTTTTATTTTTTGTACTTATAAATAAACAAATTGGAATAAATAGTTTATTTCTTAGTGTTAATTACGTTGTAGGCCAGAATTATGCAGGAATTATGCCAGGATTTCGTTGACAAGGGATTCGAAAGATTACTGTTGGTCTTAAGTTTATATATAAAAAACGTGTTTTTGCTTTTACGAAAGAGCAACCACACATCACCACATTAAGTTTCTGCAAAAAAAAAAAAAAAAAAAAACTGTTTGAAAATGATCCCTTGCGTAAGGAGAAAAATCTAAATGTCACTGAAAGTTAAAAATTGATTCGTCTACTAAATAAATATTCGTGTTCTGTGCAAAAGTTTAATTGCATTAAGACTGAAAAATAAATGTAATTGATAAAGGTACTTAATGAATGACATGTGAATACAATGGAATTGAGTGAAGAAATTAATTATAAAAAGTCTGCCTAAAATACAATAGAAACTTATACAACAAAAGACAACTAAAATTTCCTGATTGACCACTCTGGAAGAATAGTGGACTTTGAAAAACAGTAGCTACTCTAGCATCTACGCATTGCTCATTCAGTAATGAATTAGAGCACTGTGATTATTATGATACATCATACGCTAAAAGTCTGCCTCTTTTTACCTAGCGCCCATAGCCCAGCGGTAGAATCGCCGACTGACTCCAATTAGATCCAGGTTTCAATCCTGGGTTAAAAGCAATCGGAGTCTAATCGTACTGTTGAGCTGTGATACAGCGAAACAGATCTGTCGGCGGATGACTATATATATATTTATATATATATATATATATGTGTGTGTGTGTGTGTGTGTGTGTGTGTGTGTATGTATCGGAATGTAAGAGTATCTTGACATATATATAGGGTAAATATGGATGGATTAAATTCCGTGTCTACAAAACACTATTATTAAACAGTGATCAGTTCAAAGTAGTGCGAATAACGTTTATGTAAAACCGCCAAATTTTATAAATTATCCCCTAAAGATTATGAAACCTTAAATAAAAATACTATAACCAAAAACTTTAGGAACAGTGAAACTATCACTTTTAATCTGAGAGATAATATTAACTATGTCAGCAAATCCATTACTAACAAGTTGTATAAAAGTGACTGGTTCAGTAAATTACAAACCAAGGAAGCTTATGTTGTATTAACGGATCATATACCAGATTTTAGAGCATAGCCATCTACATATTTAATTATTCTTACTAAACCGAAAGTTGGAAAAAACAGCAAAATCATTTTAGCAAAAACTAACCAGTTTATTATAAACAATAATCTTGTAGTTGATTAATACCGCGGATGTTATTAACTGCTTCAAAGTTATCCAGAATAAAAACAAGAGCATAGGTCCTATGCTTTTCCTTATCTACATTAACGATCTCCCAGATGTAATAAGATCTCAAGTAGGCATATACGCTAATGACACTACGGTTTACTCTCGCATCGATCAAAAATCTGCCGAGGCTGACAAAGCAAACCTCGCTGCCGAGCTGGAAAAGGACCTACAATGCGTGGCGGAGTCGGGTAAGAAATGGCTCGTGAATTTTAATGCTTCCAAAACGTGGCTGCTATCTATTAACCATCACAGACTATCGCTCCTACCCACCATTCGCATGGATCAGGCTAGTCTCACTGAAAGAAAAAGACTGTGCCTCTTAGGGTTAACTCTCACAACAGACCTCAAGTGGAATGACTATATAGAATCCATAGCTAAATCCGCTGCTAAGAAAATCGGTTTTCTGTGTAGGGCCAGGAAGTTTTTCCCGTCTGAAACAATCCTGCACATATATAATTCTACCATCCGCTCACGCATTGAATACTGCTGTCTTATCTGGTCAGGTGCTCTTGCTATCCAACGGAGAATCTGTAATGTGATCGATTCCGACTTGGCAGCTCAGATACAGTCACTTTCTCACCGGCGCAATGTGCCTTCCTTGTGTCGCTTCTACAAATACTTTCAAGGCTTCTGCTCCGATGAACTTAGCTCCCTGATGCCCTTTATGTATGAATTTACTCGAGCCACAAGATTAGCAACCCTTTTCTGTGAAACCAATAAAATGTAAACGCAAACACTACACTTTCAGCTTCTTTTCTCGCACTTCCCGCCTGTGGAATTCTCTTCCATTTACTTGCTTTCCCGACAACTACAATCTCCGAGAATTTAAATCTAAAGTCAATAGTCATCTCCTATCTCACTAACCTGCATCATCTCTCACTCTCATGCTCCTTTCTCCGTCCATCTCACTCTCATCAGTATTCTCACCCTTCTCTTACCAACTTCCTGACAACCCCTATAACCTGTCACTCTTTCTGATAACTTTCCTCCTACGTAACCCCCTGCAAAATAGTAGCAGTAAAATGCCTTGTTTGGGGCGATATGATTATAGAAAAATACAAACTTTTGTACAATTTGACATAATTGTTTATTATCCATCGATTTCCAAAGACCTTTTCACTTTGACCTTTGAGTCCATTTCGGATAGTGAACTGGATATTATGGACTAAAAAAACCTAAAATGGATACTTTGACATTTCAATGGGTTTATTAGATTCCGCTAAAACAATTCCCTTATTGATGGGGTTTGGCTACATTTGAACTTTTTAAAATTCTTCATCTTGCATTCAGCACTATCAGTTGATACGACACAAGAAGTGTCGAAACAAAATAGCTATTTCTGCAATACCGCGGATAATCTCGAACAATTTTAGGAATCTTAAATAAATATTATGGATATATATATATATATATATATATATATATATATATATACGCAATGAATTTATCACTTTAATTAAGCAAGTTCATACCGAATTCGAAGTTTTGTGAGGACACTGCTCTATTTTACTCACAAATTATCAAGTTACACCAAGCCCCATATAAATAAATAAATAAAAAACGGGACACAACAGCAGTCCGAAAAAAACATCTCCGATGAATAATGACATCATAACGCTGTCCTTTGAAGTTGGCATGAACCTGATGAGTTAAAGTGACAAATTCTTTGCATTACAATTATGAACGTTTTATCGCTACTACGATATTGAGTAATTTACCATAAAAAACTGTTTGCCAAAATAATATTTGTCAGTACAACTAAAGAAAACAAATAACAATCTTGTCACAACTGGACATATATATATATATATATATAAGCAATGATTACTAATGAAAGTACATTCCACAGTTAGATATTTCCTTTTAAAAACTGCTCAATACAAAAGTAGAGCATAGATTTATTTGTAACAATAATAATAATAATAATAATTATTATTATTATTATTATTATTATTATTATTATTATTATATTTATAGCATACTACAACTTCATCAGGCAGTAAAAAATATGGTTAATTTATTTGTTAATGCATATAGATAAAGAGAAGTAAAAAAATAAAATAAAAAAGTAAAACGTAAAAAAATAATAATAAAATAAATAAAAACATAAAAATAAAGAGGTTATCCAATTATATAAATTAAGTAGGGTGGGAGATTATGACATTTTAAAGAATGGTGCAAGTAAGACTCATAGACAGTAGTGTTTCAATGTTTCGCCACAGAAAGCTGGACATGTCAAAAAATATTCAACCGGAAAAAAGAGAGAAAGATGTAGGAGAAAATAGGTTAAAACGAAAAAAAAAAAAAAAAAAAACAAGAGAAAAGAGAAAAGAGAAAAGAGAAAGAAAAAAGGAAGACCAGCGTAAAAAAAGAAAAAAAGAAACGGTGATAAAGATAAAATAAAGTAAATATAAAATAAAATGATAATTAAAAACAAACTAATGAATAAGAATAATATAAAAACAAAATGAGCAAGTTTCAATTACATTGCTGAAGAACTTATTTCATTTATTACATCTTTGGTACGCGTAGGTCAATAGATGGAAATTAAGGCTGTTAATATAAGAATCAACGGCGTTTCTACTGAAACGCAGATATTCACTAAACAACGTGTAAATAGTTAGATAAAAATTATATATATATATATATTTTTTTTTTTGAATTTGTCCAGCGTCTGTAATATTTAAAAACATTTTTTTCTTTAGTTTCTTTCTTTTTCCCTCCCTTCCTTCTTTTATCTCTCTTACCACCTTTTTTCCGTGTTGCTTAAACTTACGTCGATTTAACACAGCTGTCTGTTAATTTTTAGTTACATTCTCCCTTTTTTTTTGCGAACCCAGACGATGTCAATTTTTTTTTCTTTTCTTATTTATTTGATTTTATTCTATCTTTTTCTTTTTCGTTTTCTTTTTCTTTCCCTTTATTTTTCTTTTTCTTTTCTTTTATTTTATTATTTATTTTTTAATTTCTTTGCAATCTATTTAAAAAGGAAAAGTAGACTAATTTTTCTCCAGTTTCTGAAAGGTTTTTTTCTGTTGCTGAGGTGATGTGTTGTCCCCCGATGGGGATCTTCATATCGAAATGGCCATTCAACATCTTTGAATTAATCCTTTTTTAATATATATATATATATATATATATATATATATATATATATATATATATATATAACGCATCGTTTATTCAGTAATAAGAACACCCCCAGTTACTGGCAATCGTATGTCTAACCGTACTGATGAGCTGTGATAAAGCAAAGCAGGTCTGCATGCGGATGACAAATATATATATATATATATATTCTATTGAATTATAATGGTGCTTAGAGCCAAATTTGCTGGATTGTCAGTAGTTTACTGATAGGGAGGAATTTTGGGTGAGTAGGTTTTTTTGCCAGAAACTGCTCGATGTCAACATTAACTGAATTAATGTGTCAAGTTTTTTCGCTTTCCTGAACAGTGTTGTTTCAGTCGCGCGGACTTCAAGGTTTTGTGAACGTATTATTGCGATGCTTTCACTCTTCAAGTTAAGAATTCAAATGTAAAGTCATCTTCTATCTCACTAACTTGCATTCTCTCTCTTTCTTTCTCTAATACTCCTTCCTTCGTCCACTCTACTCTCACCAGTATTCTCATCCTTCTCCTACCCTCTTCCTGACACCCACTGTAACATGTCACTCATTCTCATAACTTACCTCCTATGTAACCTCCTGCTCAGCAGTGGCGGTGAAATGCCTTGCTAGGGGCGACACGATTATATAAAAAATTTTTGTATATAATGTATTGAATATTGTATATTCTCACTCTCTCTCTTTCACTCTCTCCTAAGACTGTCAGCGACAATGCTCTGTCGGAAACAACAAGCAAAGATTGGTTTAGATGCTTTAAAAATAAAGATCTTAAGTACCGAAAAGGTTTGAATACGAAAATTTAGACGCATTACTATATGAAGACTCATGTCAGGCGCAAGCTGAATTTACAGAATCAGTAAGAGTTGATCGCACAAAAGTTTTGAAACGTTTGAAAGTATTAAGAATTATTCAAAAGCAAGGACATTTGTCACTGTACGAGTTGAAGCCAAGAGAAGTCAAACGGCGTCTTGTCACGTGTAAACAGCTGCCTCAAAAGCAGTAAAGGAAACATTTTTAACATCGTATCGTGAGCGGCGATGATAAGTAGGTACACTACAATAACCTTAAGGGTAGAAAATCTTGGGGTAAACCCAGCCATATAATAACATCGGCGGCAAAGCCGAATATCCATAATTCGAAGCTACTTTTCTGAATTTGGTGGCATCAGCAGGGTGTAATTTATTATAAGCTGCTCAATCTGACTGAAACCATCACGAGAGACTGCTATATATTCAAATAAAACTCCTAAAATTTTGTACTTGTCATTTTTGTTTTGTATATATATATAATGCTTACAAAATGATTAAAGAGATAAATCTGAACTCATGGGTCTCTCACGTCTCTTGAATAAAACTATTTGAAAAACATCTTTTTGACCAATCTCGGAACTGACCTTGAATTATAAAAACAAAATGAAAAAAAAACAAAAAAAACTAATGAATAATCCATGTCAAATTAATTTTTGCAAAATAAATTTAGTTTTCGTGAAAAATCACCGACAAATTATTTAACGTCCTAATATATATATATATATATATATATATATATAAACTACCAGCCATAATTTTTAGGACACCCTAGATTTTTAAAAGAAATGATATATTTCATAGTATTTTTAGTATTTATTGCCAAATGGATAATTCTAAATGAAAACAGAATGGTTTTTTTCTTAATACTGCACAATAACATGTGCATCAAATGAACTGTATATATGTGTGTATGGGTGTTTGTGTGTGTGTGTATGGGTGTTTATGTATGTGTGTGTATGGAATTAACAAATATACATGTTAGTTTATACTCATGTACATGAACATATATAAAATTATTATTCAGTGCTCAGTGCAGTATAAACAGAGCTATTAATTATATACATATTATCCTGTTATCCTATTAATTATATACATATTATCCTGTTATCCTATTAATTATATACATATTATCCTGTTATCCTATTAATTATATACATATTATCCTGTTATCCTATTAATTATATACATATTATTCTACTATCCTACTAATTATATTTATATTATCCTAATATTTTATTAATTATATACATATTATCCTACAATCATAGACTACGTAATCATCAGGTGAATATTACAAAGTTTGTAATATGGGACTGATTATTGCACAGACGTAGGGTAATATATATATATATATATATATATATATATATATAGTCATTCGCAAACAGATCTGTTTCGCTGTATCCGATTGCTCTTAACTCCGATTGCTTTTAACCCAGGATTGAAACCCGACCGAATTGCGTCAGTCGGCGATTCTACCTCTGGGCTATGGGCGCTCGGTAGAAGAAGTCAGACTTTTTAGCGTGTATATTATCGTTATACCCGCCCATTAGCCAGTGTGCTCTAATTCATTAGTAAATGAGCGATGCGTACATGCCAGAGTAGCTACTGTTTTTCAAAGACTACAATTTTTCCAGAGTGCTCAATCAGGGTGTGAGAGCGTAAATAGTCATCCGCAGACAGATCTGTTTCGCTGTATCACAGCTCATCAGTACGGTTAGACTCCGTTGCTTTTAACCCAGGATTGAAACCCGACCTTACTATGTAACTTATGCTTTGTAGCTACGGTTTGGTTCCAATTTTGCCTTTAGATCCACCTCAGGTATTATTACCATGGATGTAACAATGTTCTGGAAACCCTCTCTCAAGATTTGGGTCCATAATCTTTAATGGCATCACGAAATTCTTCTTTATTGGTTCGCACTACATCCCGGAATCGACACATTATTTCCACCACATCACCGAAGTGCTTCATGAAAAAAAGATCCGCTAAATCTGGAGGCCTCTTTAACACAGAAATTCATTAGTGTTTCATGAACCAATCTGCTACTATCTTTTATTTGTGAACGGTCGGTGAGAAAATGATTAAATAATCAACAACAAAAGATAGTATTTCATCTTTTCTGAAGTTTCTATTGTCAAAACCAATATTTAGGTGGCAACGTATGTTTGTGAACTAAATATATCAAACTGAAGCTCCTTCAAATCCCAAGGTGGTTAAACATAGTCACGTGTTTGAGGTCACATGACTCCGATGAAATGTACAACCATAAAAACCAGAAACCGATTTTAATGTGTTTTGCAGACTCTTTTAGAAAACAGTAAATAATTTGAAAAGAAATTCTTGACGAAAAAAATGTAAGAAATTAAATAAACAAAAATACTTAAGTGTCGAATTTATGAGGCAAATAAAATAAATCTCTGTAGAAAGAAGTAATATTATATGTATCTCTTTCTCTCACTATACACATATATATATATATATATATATATATATATATATATGTGTGTGTGTGTGTGTGTGTGTGTGTGTGTGTCTGTCTGCCTGTCTGTGGTTATATCAAGAAATAATAATTGTTAAAATTAAAATTTAAGACTAACTGGTTTGTATATTAAAATATTTCTTTTATTAATAAAGTTCCTCGACGAGTTTCGGTCTCATGGCCATCATCAGGAGAGAAAAAACAAACATGCGTTCTAGTAGCAGTGAACTACTGGAAAGGATGCCAGTCTTTTACTGAAATATTCTTTACATCTAGCATATATTTGATTTTGAAAGTGTTGTCTACCTTTTTCGTTTTTCTGACAGCATTTGAATTTAACGAAAAAACGACAGGCTTTTTGACGCTTATCAGGTGTCAAGAGATTTTTTTTTATTTTTATAAGAATGAAAGTGCTGCTCAGCCAGGCCATGTGTCATAGATCAGAACAAGTGATAATCAGACGTGACAATGTATAAGTAGGTTTTATCCGTTTTGCAGCGTGGTCCCTAGCGTTCTCATGTTACAAAACCACTTTGTCGTGTCTCTGATCGTACAGCGGCCGTTCTTTTCAATTCTAAGCTCAAATGCATCAATTTTAGTCGATAGCGATTTCTCGTGATGGTTTCTTTTTGGTTTGAGCTGCTCATAATAAATTACACCCATCTTATGCTACCAAATGCAGATGAGAAGCTCCAAACCATGTGGATTTGGCTTTGCTGCAGATGTTAATGCGTGGCCGAACTTACATGAAGTTCTTCTAGACTGAAATTTATCATAATGTATCTACTTATCGTCGCCAGTTGCGATACAATGCAAAAAAGCCTTCTCGTTTCTGCTGTTGAAGCAGCTGTTCACACGTGACAAGTAGCCATTCGACGTCTCTCGGGTTCAAAAGCAATTAATTTCCTTGCTTTTGAATCATTACTAATATTTTCAAACGTTTCGAAACTTTTGTGTGATCAACTGCGAATTTAACTTGCGCCTGAAATGAATCTTCATGAAGTAATGCCATTAATGTTACGTCTTCAAACTTTTTCGGTGCGCCAGAGCGTTCTTTATCATCAACATCAAAATCATTATTTTCTAATTGTCTTAACTAATTTCTGCATCTTGTTTCCGACAAATCATGGTCGCCGTAAATCTAAACAAGAATTCTGTATGCTTCATCTGCAGATTTGCTTTCAATAATATAGGGCAGTAATATTACCCGAAAATAGATTTTATAAATTCTGGGCATTAAATCTGACATGTTTAGCGTTTGGAAAAACAACGTTGTTTACACTTTGGCGAATGACATAGAGTAAATTTTAGTTTTGCTTATAATCCTTCCTTATAGATGTGTTACTATCTGAAACTACGCGCACGCAGTTTTGGGAACGCCATCTGTTAGAAAACAGCGAGAACGTATTCAAGATCCCAATATATCTATACATACATACATACATGCACAGTTTGCGATGGTTAAATTATCTCCATCTTACATTTTTAATTTAGTGCTTAATTCGGGGGAACGCTTATCTTTGTCTCAATATCGGTTCATCAGCCTTCACAGTGTCATCAGGAAACTCTTTTAGATTATAATAAACAAGAAAATTGTCGAGCTCTTCAAAAGCGACAACCTCTTGAGAGCCAAATAATTTGATTTGCCCACTGCTAAGTACACGCAGAATCAACAAGGTATTAGATATTAAACCTATTTCAAGGGCGGCAACATTAGAGAAATTGAGTTACTTTGTCAAGGGGTGGAATTTGTGATTATTCAAAAGGTTTTCAGCAATGGAATCGGTGGAAGAGTTTTTTCAATTATCAAGCAATTCCTAAAAGCATGGCAATTGATCTCTTCTCTTACATAGCCTTAGCAAGACAATAAGAAAAACTGGATGATTACATTCAATACCACAAAAGACAAATTTATGACGTACAATAATCACCGAGCAGTCTCAGAATTTCGTTTTTCTCTGTAAATGTTTTCTCTCTCACGTGGGCTCCTTATTTTGAACGCTTAAGGTTATTCCAAACCACAAGTGGATCTCATATTTATTATTAACCCTCTAGGACCATTCGTATCATATTAGTGGGGGATCTGTTTATTACTTCATAACAATATAGAACTGATCCCCCACTTTATGACAAGTAGAAGCCTTAATCATATTATATTATTAACCCTCTAGGGCCATTCGTATCATATTTGATACAGTATGAAAACAAGCCTTGAAAGAAATATTTTCCTGAAAAATTTTTTAAGAAAAATATTTTATAAATTTCAAATGAAAGCAGTACTGACTGCTCAGTCAATGAATACCAAATGTTTCCTTATAGGGAAATACCAAATGTTTCCTTATAGGGAAATACTGTATCAAATATGATACGAATGGCCCTAGAGGGTTAATCGCTAAAAATTATGAAAAAATATTTAATCTCTTGTACTGTTCCTGCAAGTACCTGATTCTTGTTATTCTTTACCTTTGTATTGGTAAGAATGGGCCAAAAACTAAGTCTTCTTCTTCTTTTTCTTCTTCTTTGTGCCGCATCCTTTCAAGACGTAGGCAGTCATGGCCCTTCACATTTCCCTATCCCTTGTCGCTCTTAATATCCCTTTTATTCCACTCAATCGGCACTTCACCATCTATCTCTTCAATAAAATCAAGTTTGTCACGCATTGCTTTCCCTTGTCCCTTCCCTCTAGCCGTCCAGAGAGAATCAAGTTCTCCAAGCACTTCTTCCTCATTATATGTCTCAAAAACTTCAGCTGTTTTTCCTGGTGTTAAGTATCATTTTCCTTTTCGTGTCCATTCTTTCCAAAACCTCGTTATTGTCCGCGTGTTCCATTCATGGGGTATACAGTTAGGGTACATGGGTGGTAATTGCCCAGTCTTCACTTTCTAGTCTTGAGAGAGACCAAAACCCTACGAAATCTTTTAGGGGATGTAAAAAACCCATTTCCCAATGTTAGGATTCTTTCGCTTCTCTGTTGCTATTTCCATAGCAAAAGGTTAAGACCAGCTACATCCCATAGTTGCTCGAAATCTAACAAGATAAGACCCGCCACACCGTGTATATTGAGAAGAACTACCCTTAATACCTACGTATTTAATTATTACAGACTCGGATAACTTCTCACAAAAATCTGTTGTTTTGTGGAAAGAGGGTCCCGAGAAGACGCTTTCTCAACCACTACAATGTTAACTACTTCAAGTCTAGTGTTAACAGTTACCTTTCACACGTATAACCTGCATCATTTACTCTTAACGCTTACAGAAAAAAAAACACCTTTAGCATCCCTTTACCTTCAATGGCCCTTTGTTCTTGTATGAAGTGAACAAAACAGAAAGCACAGATAATAGAATGAACGTTCAAAACATAACGAAACGAACTACATTACACTGCCACCCAATTGTATAAGAAGTACAATCGATAATAATTGATCTAAATTTAATATAAAATTTTATTACACCTACTTTTGAACAATAACACAATTAATATCAAACTGCAATATAATCTGAAACAGGATTTTACTCTATCGTCGTTAATGACTGTCAAAATGAATACATAAGACTTTATTTTAATTGGGACTTAAAGTCAGCCCACAACTCAAGTTGATCTCTTATATATTTGAGTTTGAGTTTTGTTTAAGGCATATCAAATACTGTATGTTATTTAATGCCAAAAGGTAGGTTTTTGAGATATTTTTTTAATGTTAAGTTATAGTGAGAAGGTTGATTTAGTCAGATTTTATTGAAAATGTATTTTTTTATTTTTGAAAACTGAAAATGTCTTCTAGTTTTGTATTAAAAATATTTTGCTGAGAATATTTTTTCCTTCAAAATGTTTTATGGTAATAATTTTCTTCTTTAAAAATGTATTTTGGTAATATTTTTCCTTCAGATATGTATGTTTTTCTATAAAAGTCTATTTTATGTACATATTTCTATAAAAGTGTATGTTTATACTTTCATAGCTGGGACCCTAACATATGCTACTACTCCGGGTCAGGGTGGACCTGGGAACAACAGCAATAAAGAGGAGGTTCCATGCTCCTCACAACCTCCAAGTCAGAGACCTTGCTGCTGGATGCAGTTTACTGTCATGCCCAGGACCCTCGTCTATATGTTTCATCGCTAAAGATACTGAAAAATAGTCAGTTCCGATGTATCACTCCAGTAAGTACCTCACTGCTGATATTGTCTAACATTACAATAATCACAGCAGGCCGAAAGTGGGGTATTAATGGTTGTATGAACACAAAAGAAACATTTTTTGAAAACACTTAATGCATTAGACACTCACCATGATAAGTATGGCCATATTTGTCTATATTTTGAGATGAGTCATTGTAATTATTTACATTATCTGTATTATTATTATTATTTTTAATCATATCACCCGAGCAAGGCGGTAACGCCACTGATGTGCAGGGGGCTACGTAAGAGTGAAAAGATTGGAAAAGAGAAAACCAGAAACCACATCCTAAACAGGGAACAAGGGATTAGCCTCTACCCCTGTTCAATAGACGTGGGTGGAGTGTGAACCGGGCGATAGTTTAGTCAATCTCCTCCAATTGAAAAACAAAAATAAAATAAAATAAAATTTGAACTGTTGTTCTTATCTTTTTTGCAATATTCCCTACGTTTTATTGTAGTACGGCAGTTGTATTCTTCGACCGAGTTCAGGTGATTGGAATTTTGAACTGAACCATTTATTTCGTTCACAGGGGTAGATTATTTTTATTTCAGGCGACATGTCACTTCCGGATGTCCCAGTTATCTCTCTAAGATTTTTGTTCGACACTGCTGTAGCCAGGTATTGAACTCACATCCTTGAGGACACTTGAACCAGTGGATAAAAGCGTTGGTTGGATCCAATGACTTGACCGAAATAAATAAATATCTATCTATCTATCTATCTATCTATCTATCTATCTATCTATCTATCTATCTATCTATCTATCTATCTAACTTTATGTCTCTTTTTCTGTATGTACCATCATCTTTAATTTAAAAAAAAAGGGCAATTTATAAAAGCAAACATATAGAAAGTGCACTGAATGCTAAATCTTCATCACGAAATGTTTGTCCGGGTTCATACAATATGTAAGTATTCTTTGAAGATCT